>JAJOHK020001968.1:0-10926 GCA_022457215.2 Leucocoprinus gongylophorus
TAAAACACTTGAAAGAGCTCTTGTTGTTAGAATTGTAAATAATAGACTCTATTTTATCATTATTTTTCATTTCATTTATTTTTTTTATCTTAAGATTAGGATTTAGTATGATGTTATATATAACTGTCACACAATCATGTGACACAATAGAAAGGCATAGAAGTTTCTAGAATAATAATATCATATAGTATATTTTACATATGCATGCTCTTTAAAGGACTAAGTTTAGTATAGTATAAACTATTAGCCTAGCATATTGTTACATACCATCCAACATTCACACTCTTCCTATCTTTTTCCAATGTAGATCACTGTTATAATTACAAAAACTTAGAGTGGGTCAAGTAAAGAAACTTTATATTAGAGTTAATACAAAAGAACTTGATAGAGAACTCTATACAAGATGGTCTACTTTATATACTAATTACTCATGGTCTGTGCTCTACTACTTTAGCCTACCCTAAATGACTATGTATAAACTTTAAGGCCAACATATGTAAAACACATTATTATGATATCATTATTTCAGATTTTTCTACTCCCTTCACATGAGCATGTGATAATGTGACCATAACAGCATCATAGTGTGACATTTTGCAATGATGATTTATGACTTTTTTTTTTTTTTTTATTCAACAATTTATAACACAAAGCATGGTGGTAGACCATGGTAGCTACTTCATAACTACGCACAAGAGAGGCAGACTGACATGGAATTAGAGAGATAGAGGAAAAAGAAAAGAAAAGAAAGAAAAAAAACAAACAGAAAGAAAAGTGAGGAAGGAGAAAAGAACACTATGAAACTAGTCTATAAAAGCAAAAGCTTTAGGATTTGTGATTAAGAACATGATGAAATGGTTCAAAGAATCTCTTCTTGGGTTCCAGTACCCATTAAATCTTCTACATTCATGAAGGATGTGCCTTCTTGATTTGATAGGATAGTTACCACATAGACATTTGAAGTCCATGTTGGGGAAAAATCTTAGACAGTATTCACCAATAGGTGCATGATTGGTGATGGCTCTTGTAGCACGAGTGCATAGAGAGTTAGAGTGACCAAAGACTTGCAACCAAGGTCCACCTTTGGTATATGTCAGCTTGATAGCATTAAAGTCATCGTCGAGTAGATTGAGGAATTGATTTCCTCTTCCATCTGATGCTTAGAAGGTCATTTTCCATTGCTTAATGATGTTGTTGCAATCCACTTTTCTGCAATAGTCCCAAGATGTTTTGCAAGAGAAGGAGGGGATCAGATTGAATAATTTAGAGTCTTTGTCTACATCTTTGTGGAGCCTCTATTTGAGACGACTTGGACACTCTCAGAATTCAATGAAATTGTCTTGACTTTTGTTGAAACGTCGTAGTTCACTGAGAATGGCCATGAAATGTGATTGATATGGATGTAGAGAGCTGTTAAAAATGTTCTTTGCAGCATAGATGGAGTCAGTGATAACAAAAATTTTGGATACACCTTCCTTGTTACACACTTGGTTAATCCCACATCTAATAGCAAATAGTTCCGCTTCTGAGCTTGTTACAAATGTTGCATGGTGGACAGTTTTTATGAGGGAGTGGTTGGCTTGATGGACATGTGAGATGGATGTGGCAATATTGTTCTTGATGCTGGCATCCATAATAATAAGGGTATTGTTTGAAGAAGAAGAGATCTGAAGAACCATATCATTGAGTTCTTATGTATGGTTTTTGATTTTGTCTTTTTTTTCATTTACTAAGTTAAAAGAAAAACAATTAGAAAAAATGTCAGATAAACAAAAGCCAGGGGTAAACTCCTGGTAAAGAGGGGAAAAGAATGGGTAGATGCTATAGAATTTATTGCATGAGTCGATGAGGTGTCTTTTGGCGATGTTCTTTTGTCAATTTGTAAGTGACCCTATTACGTGAGGATTAGGATTTTTGCCTTGCTGAGGCGAGTTATCCATTAAGATTCTGATGATATGGTTATCCGGAAGTTTGAAGGGGTAGATAAGGGATCTTCCAGCAAGTTTTTGCAAGTAAAATTTAATGGGAATAATTCCCGCGATAGCTTCAATTTCTTCTGAGGGTGACATTTTGAATGTTCCTGAAATCCAGATAGTGGCTCTCCTTTGCATTTTGTTCAAAATTTTCATGTGGTATGATAGAGGAGCCTTGGTGTAGAACCAAAGTTGGAACCCATATCAAGCTATAGGAAGAATACAGCATTGGTATAGAAGATGTTTTTGGATGGGGGAGATCCCTCAAGATGAATTTCCTAGTAATTTCATGCATTTTACCATAGACATTGCTTTGTTCAAATAATATCGAACTTCTAAAGGCTGTTTGAATTTTTTATGTTTTGAAACTTAACTTGATTAAGGCTTTGGGACTTATTTATTTTAAAGTAATTTTCAGGGGTATTTGAACTAATTAAACTAAGATCAATATGCTGATGAAATGTCAGCTTATGATCAAAGAAGAAGCCCAGATATTTCCAAGTATTCTTGGGGTATAAAGATAGACTACCAAGCAGAGTGAGGTCAAGAGGTGGGGGTTCGAATATTCCATGCGATCTGTTAAAATGAAAGATTTCAGTTTTTCCATGTTCGATGACCAAGCTGAAATCAATGAGAAGCTTCGAAAGGACATTGTAGCTACAAAATAGATGAGTGTTCAAAATGTCTATAGATTTGTTCTGTACAATGATAAGACCATCATCTACGAAAGAGAGAATGGAAATAGGGATTTTTAGGTTTTCAAGACATTTTTCTAGGATGTATAAAAACGGAGATAAATATAAGGTTAAAAGAATAGGGGAAAGAGCAGATCCTTGTTCTACTCCCACATTAACTTCAAACTCTAGAGAGATCAAGTCGTTCCAAACATAGTTTGTTTTCCTCTTGACTAAGTAATTTGCAAAAAAAGATGATACTCCAGATTCTAGACCCACCTTCACAAGGATGAGGGTGAGGAGATGATGGTTGAGGGAAGAGAAGAATTGAGATATGTCGAAGGCCAGAGTACTAGTGGTTTTACCTTTGGCCCAACCAGAGCATATGATGTGGGTGAGAGTTACACTGGCATCCATGGTAGATTTGAATTTCAATCCACCTAATTGGCTCAGATGGATGAAGTTGTTGTTGACAACTGTAAACTGAAGTCTTTCAGCGATGACTTTTTCAATGAGTTTCCCTAAGGTGTTCAAGAGAACAATAGGGTGAAACGATTTGGCTTGATCATATGACGTTTTTCCCAGTTTTGGAATGATTATTGTGGATGAGTATTTGAAGTAATTTGGCCAGTGACCTAGTTTGAAGCATGCATTAGCAATGTTAATGATGTTAGCAAGACACTTGTCTTGATTGACAATGGTCTTTAGATGATGTCATGACAGTTTGTCAGGTTCAGGTGCAGATGAGTCATTGCACTTGCTAATTGCTTGCTTGAATTCTTCTTTGGAAAAGGGGGACCATTATGAAGTGGGTTTACAATTGATTTCACTAAGAATATTGAGATCAATTTGGCGGTTGAGAGTGGTGTTGAATGTGCTATGGAGGGTGTCCCATAGGCTTTCTGAGGATAGGCATGAGGAGCCATTATGCTTGATGGCTTCAGTGGCTGGAAGTTTATGCCTGTTAATCCAATTCATTAGCTCTCAAGGACTATTTCTTTTATTGGCAACTTCATGAATTTTTTCGTCAAAAAAGGATTTCTTGATATTCTTGACAACATTCTTGAAGTGTTTCCAGTTTTCATGACTTCTTAATGCTCTGTAGTTGTTGAGAGATCGACTACATTTGTCTGTCCACCACTGTTTGGAGTGCTTGGAAATTCTTGATTTCTTAGCGTTTTTCTTCCAAGCTAGTTGATGATGCTTTCCAATTTGTTGGAGTCATCGATGGCCAAAGTGTCTAGTTTTTTGAAGCTCGAAGTAACTTCTTCAACAAAGGCCGTTTCCTGGTTGCTCTTTGGGTGAATTGTAAATTTCGAGGATTGAATAATATCTTTGATAATGGAGATTTTGATAGAGAGTGGGGTGTGGTCTGAAGACAGGCGGTTTCCAGGGTGGATTGAGTGACAATCAAGCTCATAAGACCTACAACACAGAAATATGAGGTTAATTACCGAATTTGACTCTCTGGCTGTGTCTGAATATCTAGTTGGGCAAGGATTAGTTGGAGTAGACAAAGAGAGATTTAAAGAGTCAGCTATAATAATTAAATTGTTGCTAACTGAAGAATGAAATAGAAAATTTGAGTCCCAAAGACTATCTCTAATATTGAAGTCACCTATCATGAGTAATACATTTTCAATATTCACCTCAGTATCCTTAAGATGTTGTGACAACCACTTATCACAAAGACAAATGATCATACAAGCGGTAAATCTCTTAGTGGGATATCAAGTGGGGAATTCACAAGAGAACTCAACAAGGAGTCTCTGCTAAATTAGCATCTTATATATACTAAGTACATCTGGTCTATGCTACAACCTCATGTCCACCTCATTCCCTACTCAAGGCCACCATGTTGTATACATATGCCCTGACATTATCTTCTAGATCTTTCCACTATGTTCTAGGCTTATGATGTCACATCATGTGACATGTCATGTGACTGTAATGTCACGTGCTTCTTCATCGTCACTAAAAAGAAAAGAAAAGAAAAGACAAACAAAATTTCTATAAAGTCAGAAAATAAAAGAAAAAGAAAATAAAAATTGTCCATGTCCAAAGCGTCTCATAACATAAGATACTTTAAGGCTGTGTGAGAGGAGTCAGAGTAAATGTTCACAATATAATAACAAACATTGTTGTTGAAGAAAGAAATGAGACTAATATCTTTGTAGTTAATAATATCTTTGTGGAGCAAGAAACAAAGTAATAAAAGATGGATGTTTACATACATAAGGATTCTAGGTGAGTCCAACCTATCTGATGGAAGCCTAGCAAATGTGATCCAGTTGGGATGATGACATGTTCTCATAAGAGAATCTCCTTCACTATTAGACGAACTGGGAATTTTGTGAATTTCTGACCATAGAGATTCTTGGATTAGTATTATGTCAAACTGAGTTTGGATCTCAAGGAGAGTATTAATGATTAGTGAGTTCTTGCAGACGTTTTGTGAAAGAATTTTTATGTTCTTCACAATCATTGTTGTACTGTGCCATTCACTTCAGAACAGATTGACTTGGATTTGTTTTCACGGTTCTCAATGTATTTTTTCTGTTATCACTTATAGTTAAACCTATATCTCCAGAATGGACATAAATTAGAATCTGCTTGATGGTTCCCATGGCAGTTTAGGCACTTGAAGAAGTGGGGACATGGTTCCTCTTTTTTTGTTTCCAACCTCAGTGGATTAATTTTGGTGTTGGCCTTACAACACTATCCAAATTCGCGATGGTTTCAGTCTTGTGGGGGCCATTACATTTGACACATCTAGATCCCTGGATTCTGTAAGAGAATGTAGCATGGCCCCACCTCCAACAATTTTTACATTGTGGTACACCTGGGTTCATGTTAGCTCCCCAAATGGTCATGATATATTGTCTAACATTAAAACATCTATTGATTAGCATTTTGGCATTACTGCTACTCTAGATGTCCCAGATATCTATCCACACAATAGACATGTCTGACTTTGGTGATACCTTAATTACTCTTGGCCTTGATGCTAACAAAATGTTGTCAAAGATTTGATTCTGCTTGAGAATCGATTCGACATTACTTAAAGTGAGACACTCTTGGGAGTTCGAATGTGGGTGGAAAGAAATGCCGATAATTTTCAGATACGACTTTGATTTTGGGAGTTGTGGTTCTTCAACCTAGAGGACATTTACCTCATTGGAGTTTTTGACGTGCTGATCAATGATGAGTAAATCAGACTGTTGGCAAACCTTATTGATGATGATGGTTATTCCTAATAGATCCACTTGAATATAGTTGACAAAAATCTCCAGTTTTGTATTATGGAGTTGTCTGTTGATATTAGCAACATAGAGAGACAAGTTTTTCATGAAGGCATTGATGTTGTCCTTGCTCATGGGAATGATAACCTGCTTCCTCGAGGGACCCTTGGTTGTTATCTGAATCTTCAGTTTCAGCTTCGGAGTTCCTTTAACAATGTTGTTGACTTGTTCAATTTTCCTGGCATTGAAAGCAGGAAATACTTTCTTGATCTTGAGAATGTCAGTCGTAGAGGCTGGTGACTTAGAGGCTTGAGTGTATGACTTGGTGGGATTGGAACCTTCATTCTTCTTGTTATCGGTTGAAGGTTTTTTGTTCTGGAAGTACTTGGATATAGTGTTCACTTTCTTCATGGATTTAGGTGGAAGAGATGGTGGTGGAGGAATCTTATCAAGGGAGATGGAAACCAATTTGGGAATATTCTTGTTATTTTTCTATGCATTAGTCGGGGTGATTCTAGGAGAAAATTTAGACACTATTTTTTCTCTAAGGGTTTTAGATTTGTTATCAGTTAGGAAAGAATCCCAACTAGCTTGATAAACCCAGGAAATAAAATTCCACATGAAGTCTCCTATGCCATCAAAGTCCTTTAAATCGTTAGCATTTTTAGGATTAACCTTCTTGTTTGATATATATTTTGCCATAAAATTGAGTGAATCTTTAATGGATTTGGTGTCCAAGGCAATATATTCTATAGAACTATGTAAAGAGATTGGGTGGAAGTTACCACTCCACAGTTCTGGTTTGGTGAGAGAGTTGGGATCGTACAGTAGTTGGATGTTGATGACATTGTCATTATCATTGCTAAGGGCTGCAGCGCATGGTTTCAGTTCAATCGGGATATTGTGTTCACTTTGTTCAAGTTGGATGGGGGAGGCCTTGTTGTTTTCACTCTGGAATCTTGTGTTGTTTGAGGTCTCAGTCACCTTTTTGAACCAATAAAATTTCTCTTGCTTTGTCTTATAAAACAGAATAGGAGAGTTAGTAGGTGGGTCATTATTAATATCCATACTGTTGTTTGCTATTCTCTCGTGATATGTGACAGAAGAGCAAGTAGAAGACATCGATGTGTCCCTAGAAAGATTGATTTCAATAGAGGAAGATCTTCCTCTTACCTTGGCATTATTTCTAGGAGAGGCTCCTGAAGATTTGTCCATTCCCATGCTATTAATTAGAGACATGGTTGGTAAAGAAGATTGCTGTGAGTTAGACGTGGTTATAGAGCTGAAAGTAGAAGGAAAAATGAATTTATTCACTATATTTCTAATAGGCGCTACCATGCAAGATGGTGGTAAGAGGAAAAAAAGCAATGATGATGATTTGTGACATCATACTAAACTCTAACTCTAAGTTCAAAACTAAAAAATAAATTGAAATGAAAAAGAAAATGGAAAAGAAAAATAAAATAAAGTTTACTTTTCACAACTCTGATAATCACACTTCATTTCAATCAACCCAAAAACCAAACCTATATTCTTCATTATTAAATATACACTTTTATATTTAAGAATATTAGCTACTATATACCATTCTTTTGTCTGATAATCAACTTAGACTTGTGTTACACTTGTTTTAAGATTTTTCCAAGCTTCTATTATTCAAAAATTATGATTATATAATAAATAGACTAGATGCAAGGTCAATTATCTACATAGCACTATCTCTAGTCCCTCATATTATTTGTTAAGTCCATCTTTCTACTTTTATCTTTCATACTATATTTGTAAGTAAACTTAGTAAGTGTGAATTATCTCTAATATATATATAAAGTAGATACTTAGAAATTCTATTGAGTTCTCTTATATTAAACCTAATATAAATTTTTTTTCTTGAATTAACCCTTTGAGTCTTAAATTATAATATTTGTGAATGCAAAAGAGTATTGTTAGAAAGAATATTAAAAGAAAATATATAAATAACATCTGCTTGTGAATGCTTTCTCTTGTTAACATACTTCTAAACAGTGAATCTTATACTATATAATAAGCTCTTTTAGAAAATCTAGTAAATAGATTACAAAGTTCTTTAAGAACCTCTAACAATACTATTTATTCCAGATGATATACTTCAGAGATATTTCATAAGTTGAATTTTATAGTTGATAATACCAACTGATACTCATTTTGCCAGCCTTTTTCAGACTGCTAAAAATTTCCAATGCTTGTTTAAAAGTCAAAGTAGTGTCAAGATCAAGAAAAGTAAACTTAGTTTCTCTTCATTTTCTTTCTTATTTTTATTTTTATTTTTGATTTATTTTATATTTTTCTACTTTTAGAACTTAGGGTTAGGGTTAGACATGTGAACACAAGAAAAAGGTGGAGAAGAACAATGTCATACAACATATACAACACATGTTGGCCTTAAGGTACACATATAGCAGTTTAGGGTAGGCTAGAAGTACTTAGCATAGACTAAGCACCTTTAGTATATAAGATAGACAATCTTGTGAAGAGTTCTCTATCAAGTTCTCTTGTGTTACCCAATCCAAGGTTACCTCTTAACCCAACTCTAAGGGCTTTGAGCTATAACAAGTAGGTACTAACAATGCTTACTTGAGAAAATAACAGGTAAATCACTCATGTGTTAAAGTATTTAGATAGGGGTGCTCTTTCTTATTTTATTCCACTTGTAGCTTATATATTAGTCTAAAAAATAGAAAATAGATATAGAAAATGAAAAATTTTAAAGTCTTGAGAGTATATGGTTCTCTTTTCATTTCCAATTCAAAATTGACTTAATGATTTTTCTCTGCTTGCAAGTACCAATTTCATTCCTCTTTAGTCATTTTTGACTTCTCTTGATTCTAATCTATTGTATTCCTATCTTTATATTTATACTGATTGTGCTCTCAAGTGCTCATACTTTGTAACTAGTCTTTTGTGAGTGTAATAGCATTTTGTATTTCTAAAGAAATTATATTTCTAAGATCTAGTTTAATTAATAGCTAATACTCTATCTCTTAAGTAGATTCCTACTTGAGAGAGCCTAAAGTGACATTTAGAAATATTAAGTCTTCTTGCTAAAGCCTTCAAATAGGTCTTAAGTACTTACAAACTCAATAAAAGTATGTTTTCTTGAGGAAAAGTATTTTTCAGTATAATATTGCCCTAGTGTCCTGCTCTGTATTATATTTTATATCTGTTCTAATCTACAAATAACACTTTTTCTCTTATCTGTACTTCCCAACCTCTTTTAGTATGAATTAACTATATTTATTTCATCTTGGACATTTTTACTGGACTTTACCAACTCTATAAATCTTTATTCCTGATATCCAAGGATGATTGGTATCCAGGGTAACTTAGCAGTCTTCATTCTAGATAACTACCCTAGGTTGAATACTTAGTATATAAACTAATAGTTTATACTATAGTAGCCTTATTCTGAAAATTGACTAAAAATAATACTAACTTTCAGTATTAGCAACAACACACTTTACTACCTTTTAGTTGGCTTCAACCTTCTAAGTTCCTCAAGTACTCTTCTGAAATATGTGACCAGTGCAACTTATAGAGATATAGTACATAAGCTAAAGCCAAAGATCATCTTAACCCTCTATTTTCTATATTCTTGAATAATACATAAATAACTCATTTGGACTTCTGAGAGACCTTATTAGATCTTGGATAATGAGATGTAAATCACATCTAATACTCTGGTAATAAGATATTCTTAGACTTTACAAATATCTATATAATATACTCTTCTACTAAGTTGTTTCACTGATGTTTCAGACCTTATATAGTAGAAAAATAAGTTATACTATCTCAAGCTTCTCTCTGCTTTGTGAATACTACATCTAGTATTTCTAGTAATTAAGCTCATTGCTGTCTCTACTAATCTCATATTTAGAAGATACTCTAGCTCTTTTCTAGACTTAGTTATTATTGATGAAGAAGAGAAGTAAGATATTAGAATTATAAGCAATAGACTTTATTTATTTTATATTCTTTATCTTTTATATTCTTTGTTTATTTTCATTATCATTTATTTTAAGTTTTCATTTTTATTATTTTGAACTTAGTTAAAGAAATATAATGTAATATGACATATAATAGTCATATATGTTGCAGAACATGATATTTGTCACAGAGTAGTCACACAGGTCATATAATCATGTCATATAGAAAAAGTTGCAAAAGATTTCTAAACAGATTATTAAAATAGTGAAAAGTAGACTTTGTTTATTTTTCATTTCTTTCTTTTCATTTCTATTTTTATTTCTTGGAATCTAAGGTTAGGATTAATGTGATGTCACAAGTCACTATCACCAATGGTCACATTATGATACTATCATAATCACAACATTATATAATTATATAATATGATAGAAAGAGATAAAATCTTCTGAAACAATGATGTCATAATAATATGCTTAATATATATTAGCCTTAAGGCTAACACATTATCACTTAGAATAGACTAATGTAGTAAAGCACAAACTATTAGTGTTTAGTATATAAGATAGACAATCTTGTACAGAGTCCTTTATTGAGTTCTCTTGTAAAACCCTATACAAGGTTTTTCTTATTGACTAACTCTAAGGTCTTTGAGTTATAGCACAGATAGTATTATATAGTATAGCTATAATATATTGACCTTATGAAAAGCATATAGACTTTAGAGTAGATTAGTTGTAGTGAACATACAAACTATAATATATGATATATAAGGTAGACTAGTTTGTAATAGGAGCTCTATTGAGTTATTCTATATTACTCAATATAAGAGTATATTTTTCATTTTAGCTTTGAGACTTAGATTATAATATAGAAAGTGGAGAAAAATTTGGATAGCTGCTAGCATTACAAGAGATACCAATACTTGATGAAGTGGAAGAGTTTTGAACTAGAAACAAACTCATAGAAAAATGCTACAAATATATTTGTATTTAATTAAGTAGTCAAGTTTCTTAACTTTACAGCTTCATAGTTTATTCATTTAGTAGACTTCCAGAACATTAAATTTCAACCAATACT
>JAJOHK020001969.1:0-10910 GCA_022457215.2 Leucocoprinus gongylophorus
ATTTTGTTTATGTATTCTGTCATTCTTCCTGAGGCTTCATTCATAATCTGTAAGAATCCTAGCCATTCTGATAATGTTTTTATATTATTGTCTTGATATTGACTCATATTATTTCTCATGGACTAACTGTTGTGGCAACCACTTATCACAAGGACAAATGATCACACAAGGAGTAAACCTCTTAGTAGAAGTATCAAGTGGGGAATTCACAAGAGAACTCGACAAGAAGTCTCTACTAAATTAGAGTCCTATATATACAAAACATGCTTGGTCCGTGCTACCAATATTTAACCCTACCCTAATGTCCATACTTCGTCCTCATTCCTGCCTCATGCTCCACTCAAGGTCACCATGTGTATTTCATATGCCCTGACATCATCTTCTAGACCCTTCCATCATGTTCTAGGCTTGTGATGTCACACCATGTGACCTGCCATGTGACTTTCTTGTCACATGCCTGCTTCATCATCTTTCTAGGAAAATAAAATAAAGAAAAAGAAAATTAAAATCAGGAAAAATAAAATAAAATAAAATAAAAATTGTTAGTGTTCAATGTTCCATAACAGTACCCCCCTCTTAAGGTTCCACTTCCAGAGGAACTTCTTTATCGTCCCCCCAAATTACCCTACTCATTTTTTCATCTTTCTTATTCCATTCCAAATTTTCTTCCAACTTCTTCATATAATCCTCCCTCTCTCCCTCTTCTTGATCCTTCTTCCATCTATTCCAATTCCTCTGTAATTTTTTCAAGTATTCCTCATCAAATTTTTTATTGTCCCATCCATATAACAACTTCGCTGTATACCTTCCTGGTAACTCCCTTCTCTTGAACTCCTCAGCTTCTGGATTCAACCTCATCTCTTTCCCTTTCTTCATCCTTATTCTTCTTATTTCTTCTTCAAATCTTCCCTTCTCAAATTCTTCTACCTTCTCCATTGCATTTTTCAGATTCTCTAACCCCTCCCATGTATTTTCTTCCGCTGTATATCCTTTCCATTTCACCAAATACCTCATCTTACCTCTCCTTTCTTGTCTATCCAGAATTCCCTCTACTTCATATTCGTTCTCACCAGCTACCTTAACAGGAGGCGGTGGAATCTTCCTCTGTCCCTCTACTTGTTCTCTATACTTCACTAATCTCCTTACGTTTACTACCAGGTGTATTCTTAACGACGCCGGTAATTCCAACTCTACCGCATTTTCTGACACAATTTTCCTGACCACATATGGTCCAATAAACTTCTCTGTCAGCTTCTTCGTTGCTCTCTTCATCAACTCGGCTAAAAAGTCTTTTGTACTAATCAGTACCTTATCACCTACTCGGTATTCCTCTGCCTCTTTCCTACTCCTATCTGCTTGTCTCTTCATCTCTTCCTGTGACTTTACCAATGCTGCCCTTGCTTCCTCATGTCTCTCTTTCATCTCTTTCACAAACTCTTCTGCCTTCTCGTTCCTCCTCTTTTTTCTGATGTCAAAGCCCATCCTCGGTTCTCTTCTATAATTAACTTGAAACGGTGACATCTTTGTTGCTGTATGCACTTTATTGTTGAATGCAAACTCTGCCGTTGCCAACCATTCGGCCCAATTGTTCTGCCTATGATTAACATACATTCTCAAATATTGCTCCAGCTCTTGATTTGTCCTCTCTGTCTGTCTGTCTGTTTCTGGGTGATAAGTCGTTGACAACTTTGTCTCTATCCCCAACATTTTATTTAACTCCCTCGTTATCCCTGCTGCAAACTGTGGTCCTCTGTCTAAAATCACACTCTCTGGCAACCCATGTAACTTCCACACATTATCTCTAAACAACCTTGCTAACCCTTCTGCTGTTGTT
This sequence comes from Leucocoprinus gongylophorus, assembly GCA_022457215.2. NCBI lineage: Eukaryota > Fungi > Basidiomycota > Agaricomycetes > Agaricales > Agaricaceae > Leucocoprinus > Leucocoprinus gongylophorus. The sequence continues at coordinate 1,835 of JAJOHK020001969.1, forward strand.
TTTTCTGTTGTTGCCACAAAGTGCGACATTTTCGAAAACCTATCACAAACCACCAAAATTGAGTTATGACCTTTAGACACCGGTAACTTTGTAATAAAATCCACTGATATATGTTGCCACGGTCTTTCTGGTACCTGGTTAGGCCTTAATTTTCCTGCTGGCATCTTTGCCCTATTCTTCATCCTCTGACACTGATCACATCCCTTCACATATCTCTTCACTTCCTTTGTCACTCCTGGCCACCAATAATTCCTAGTGACCAATTCTACTGTCTTCTACTGTCCTCCATGTCTTGCTATCGGTGTATCATGATGTAGCCAAATAATCTCTATTCTCAACTTCTCATCCTTCGGAACATACACTCTTCTCTCTTTCAACACTAATCCTTCCTCTATTTGCCATTCCTCATTTCTCAATGTCTTAACTCCCACTTTCTTCATTTCCTCCACCACTTTTATTACTTCCTCATCCTTATCTCTCGCTTCCTTGATCCTTTTCACTATTTCTTCTTCCGGTCCTTCCACTAATCTTTCCATCGCTCTTACCTCCAGCCATTCTTTTTTCAACATTACTTGGTTCTCATTATCTCTCTCTACTCCCTCTGCCCAATCTACTCTCCTACTCAAACTATCCACTCTTCCCATACTTTTGCCAGCTACATGCTTTAATGCAAAATCAAATCTTGACAAGTATAATGACCATCTAGCCTGTCTTCGATTCAACTTTTGAGCTTTCATGAAATATTCCAAGTTTTTATGATCCGTCCATATTTCGAACCGACCCTTGGTGTTACGATCGACGCCTCCTGGAGTCAACATGGATATGGGTAAAGGGTATGACGACAATGATCGGCTGTGCCGTAGTAGTCTCAGTCAGCACCTTATGTGGTAGGCATGATATTCTGACCTAGTCCTCATCTTTTCCTTGTTGTATCCTCATGTCTATTGCCTCATGGATTTGTCATGAACTCACTCTAGTTACGTATATATAGCGTAGATACATTCCTGTATCCTTACACTTTACCATTTCTAATCCATCCCTTACACTTCCTCAAGTCTTTGCCTAAGTGCAACCTGAGCTCAAGCTTAAGGTCGTTACATTTGGTAAAGTATCGATGAGCTCACCTTGCAAGAGAGGTGTAGTAGAACAAGACCTATGAACAAAACAAGACAGCGTTATCTGTCGAGAAGACAAAACAAGTTCTAGAAGAACGGACAACGTAGAAGCATTATCAGTGCGACTAGGATCTTTACAGATCGACAAAGGAAATTCAACAGACGAGTACAAACGAACGGACACAGAGATGTCAACAGCACCAGCACCCATGGCTGTAGAAATTGGCGGAAACGTATCGGCAGGATTGCCAAAGAGTATGGTACTGGACCCAGGATGGTTCGATGGAGACCGGTCTAAATTTGAAGACTGGTGGAGAGAAATCAGACTATTCCTCAAAAGCAACAGAGTAACCGGAACAGACGATAGGATCACAGCGATCCTAGCTTGCCTCAGAGGAGGTGTAGCGGGAATATACACACAGAAGAAACTCGATGAGTTTGACGAGGACAACGACACCCAGGATTGAGACGAGTTTGTGAAAGAATTCAAGACAACATTCAGCGATAAGTCCAAAGCAGTGGACGCTGAGTGGAAGATTGAGACCTTCAAGCAAGGCAAAAGGAACACAGCAGACTTCATGATCGAATTCGAAGCACTAGCCACAAAGGCTGACACAGATGAGCTGCACGCCATCTTTTTATTGAAGAAGAACATACGACAAGATATAATCAAAACAATACTGGGTTACCCACCCATAGCAATGCCAGAGACACTCAAGGAGTGGAAAGTGGCAATTACATCAGTGGGACAAGGATATGAGTCCACAGAAGGAAGACATGACTACAAGACAGGAACAGAAACTACCTATGGTAGTAGAGGACAACCTATGGACATTGGGAAGTCCAACGACAATTTCAAGGATGGGAAGCCTAAATGCTTCAATTGCAACAAATATGGGCACATGGCAAAGGAATGCCGAGCAGAGAAAAGGGAACGGGAAACACGAACATGTTTTAAATGCAACAAGAAAGGGCATATTGCCAAAGACTGCAAAGGAAAGCAAATAATGAAGAAGAGGAAGGTTCAGGAGGAATCAGATGATGAAGACAACAAGGAAGAAGAGAAGGGTTTTGGTGAAGATCTTGAGTAGGCATGGTACAAGAGATCTCCCATGTAAATTCCCAAAACAAATATATTATTCTGAATCGCAGAGCTAGTGAAGGAAAAAGGGAATTGAATGTGCAAGCACAAGTCAAGACAAGGAACGGCAAGAGTCTCAAAGTCAAAGCATTAGTGGACTCCGGATACACCCATATGGGAATCGACAAACAATTGGTCAAGGACAAGAGAATTCAGACCAAGAAGATTGACTTCTCTTTTGAAGTATTCAACGCAGATGGAACAAAGAACGGAGAAGTGACCAAGGTGGCGCCTCTAGAAGTAGAAATCAATGGCCACAAAGAATCTCTAGAAGTAGCAGTGACGGATCTCGACAGAACAGACATGTTTTTAGGACACAATTGGTTGGTTAAACACAACCCTGAAGTCAACTGGAAAAACGGCACCATCAAGTTCACGAGATGTCCAGGCAACTGTACCATGATGCACAAAGATATATGGTTCAACTCCAGACAGACAAAGGAAATAACAATGGACAAAAAGGAATAGGACAACGGCGAAATAGGCAAGGAACAGGACACAATGAACCCAGAAGATCTACCGGAATATATTTGACCTTTCACCCATTTATTCAACAAAAAGAAATTTGAAAAACTACCAGAGCGAAGAGAATGGGATCATGAAATCAACCTAATGGAAGAAGCTCCAAGGGAATTGAACGCAAAGGCCTATGCTATGACTATCAAGGAAGAGGAGGCTTTAAATCAATGGCTCGACGAACAGCTCAAGGCGGGACTCATTGTGGAATCCAAGTCACGATATGCGGCACCTTGTTTTTATATTCCAAAAAAAGACGGGTCACTACGATTGGTTCAAGACTATAGGAAGTTGAATCAGGTCACTATAAAGGACAAAACGCCACTACCATTAATTGGAGAAGTTATCGACAAACTCAAGGAAGCCAAGTATTTCAACAAGTTGGATTTGATTTGGGGGTATAACAACATACGAATCAAAAAAGGCGACAAATGGAAGGCAGCCTTCCTCACCAACAAAGGACTATTCAAACCCCAAGTGATGTACTTCGGACTATGCAATTCACCGGAAACATTCCAAAGAATGATGAACAGCATTTGCCGAGAACTACTTCATGAAGGAGTGTTGGCCAATTACATGGACAATTTTGTTATTCCGGCAAGAACAAAGGAAGAGTTGGAAGAACGAACAATTCGATTCCTGAAGATAGCCGAAAGGCACAATTTGTGCTTTAAACGATCGAAATGCGACTTCAACATGGAGGAAATTCCTATCTTAGGAGTGATAGTTGGGAAAGGGAAAATCAAAATAGAACAAGAGAAGATAAAGGCAGTAAAAGAATGGAAAACACTGACGAAGGTCAAGGACATCGAAAGTTTCCTCGGATTTGCCAATTTCTACCGACAGTTCATTCACAACTTCAGTCATACAGCAAGACCATTAAATGAATTGAAGGGCAAAAAGGAATGGAAATGGGAAAAGGAACACCAAGAAGCATTTGATGAACTTAAGGAGAAGATCACAAGTCAACCGGTACTGGCCTTACCCAAGAGAGAAGGAAAATTCAGGGTAAAAACGGATGCATCAGGACATGCTATTGGAGGAGTACTTTCCCAAGAGCAAGAAGAGAAATGGAAACCCATTGCATTTTTGTCAAGAACAATGCAACCAGCAGAACGAAATTATGAAATTTACGACAAGGAACTACTAGCAATTGTGGAAGCCTTGGCTAAATGGAGACAATATCTGTTGGATGCAGCAGAAACTTTTGAAATATGGACGGATCATGAAAACCTGAAGTACTTTCGAAAACCCCACAAGTTAAATGGATGACAGGCCAGATGGTACTTAAAGTTGCAAGACTACGACTTTATCCTACGACACATTCTGGGGAAAACGAATACAAAAGCAGATATTCTATCAAGGAAAGATCAGGTCGACACAAAAGAGGATAACAAAGACGTTCAGTTGCTAAAAGACGAAATGTGGTCGAGAAAAATTGTGGGCAAAATCCGGGTATTTGATGATAGAAAGGTGGTAAAAGAAACGGATATAATCAAAAGGATTAAGAAAAACGGAACCAGAGAGAAGGAAGTTTTGCAAGCATTACAAAAGGAAGATGGATCAGCATGGGAAGAGGATGAAGTGGCGTATGTGGAAGGAAGAATATATGTACCAAACAACAAGGACATCAAAGAGGAAATTCTGAAGGAACATCACGATCCAGCAGATGTTGGACATCCAGGACAACATAGGATGCAAGAACTAATCAAGAGGACATATTGGTGGCCAGGACTCAAAGAAGACATAAAGAAATATGTTCAAGGATGTGTCAAGTGTCAACAGAACAAGATGCAACATCAAAGAAAAGCAGGCGAACTTCACCCACTAGAAATTCCAGAAGGACCATGGCAAGACATCAGTATCGACATGATAGGTCCATTACCAAGATCGAATGAAATCGATGCTATACTGGTAGTTGTGGATCGTTTCACGAAAATGATCAGACTAAAGGTGACAACAACAAACTTGTCATCAGAAGGAGTTGCCAAGATCTATTGAGACGAAATATGGAAGATACATGGAATACCCAAGACAATCCTTAGTGACCATGGCCCACAATTTGCATCGAAATTCATGGAAGACCTTACAAGAATACTGGGAACCAAGAGGAAACTGTCTACAGCATATCATCCTCAGACCGATGGACAGACAGAAAGGATCAACCAGGAAATAGGGACCTTCTTACGACATTATGTCAACTACAATCAGGATGACTAGACAGAATGGTTAGCCACAGCAGAATTTGCTTACAATGACAAGAAACATGCGGCAACAGGGAAGACGCCATTTGAACTGAATTTTGGAAGACACCCTTGGAAAGGAGACCTCATAATACAAATAGAGTTGCCACGAGTAGAAGAATTCGGAAAGAAGCTACAGGAAAGCTGGAAACATGTGGCACAAGCAATGGAGGAAGCCCAGAAAAACATGAAACGGCAATTCGACAAGAAGAGAAGGAATCCACAAGGCTTGAAAGTTGGCGACTATGTGTGGCTGGAGAACAAAAATATCCAGTCGAACCGACCCTCAAAAAAGCTGGACAATAAAAGATACGGACCCTTTAGAATCTTGAAGGACATTGGCTTGGAAGTGTTTCAACTGGAGCTTCCGGAAGGCTGGATGATTCATAACGTCTTCAATGAGGATCTTCTGACACGATGTGTGGAGCCGAAGTTCAAAGGATAGCACAAGGAACCAGCACTACCACCAACAATTATCAATGAGGAAGAAGAGTATGAAGTAGAAGAAGTATGGAAGCACAGGAAACAAGGATGGGGAACACAATACTTGGTGCACTGGAAAGGATATGGGGATGAACACGATCAGTGGATAGCAGAAACGGGGTTACCACATGCAAAACAGGCGGTTGAAGACTATTGGATGAGGTATTCGAGTCGAAACCTATAAAGAGGGGAGGTAAAAAACCCATTTCGACAGCCAAAGAAATCACTCGAATTCTAAAGCACCTTTACAAATGTCTTTCCCCACCAACAACATCAACAACACCTTTGTTACGGCACCCACGTCCCCCAATCCTTACATTTTAAGAAGACTTAACAATATGGATCAAGCCCAAGTAATGAAGAGAGAGAGAGAAGACTGGGAAAGACTATACCACAAGACGTTGAAAGGAATAGAAGCAATGATAGATGTTCAAAAAGCAATGAAGGACATGAAGAAGTTAGCAGAAGAAGTGGGAACAACAATCGCAGAGATGGAAGGAGTTATTCTGGCAGCTAGCATCAACAACCAAACCATGAATGCGATGGATATCACCCAGATGGCAGAAGATCTATGCTATCTACTTCAGAGCGACATGGATGATAGGGCATTTCAAATTCAAAGAAGGCTGGCAGATGAACTTGATCGATACAAAGGAAAGGGTAACAGTTATGTGGAGACGAACATTCAGGAGATACAAGAGTTATATATGGATGAAGAAACGAAGAACCAAGGAGGAAAAGTTGAAGATGACGAAGTAATATTAATCAAACCATACGAGGTATCCACAACAACAACATCATCATCAAATACAAGTTTCATAACGGATGAGGTCGAACATTTACTCAAGCACATGAAATTCGTACGAACACCATCACAAACCAGGCTATTCAAACCACCACCACACTACCAAGCCCTCAAATCCAGAGAAGAGCAAGATCCTACATTTTGGAAAGAAGTGGCGACCGCATTCTTGGAAAAGAAACATAATACCAAAACAGCAAGAAATGGATATCAAATCCATATATTCCAAGGAGGTCCACCGCATGAACCCTACTTCATTGCCATTGATAACAAGGATCAAGTCATCATAGGCCCTAGCAAAAAGATAGTGGCTACGCATGTGGTAGGAGAATTGGAAGTTTTAGTCTAGTTCATGGGGACATGAAACCTGAAAAGGGGGTATTGTTACGATCGACGCCTCCTGGAGTCAACATGGACATGGGTAAAGGGTATGACGACAACGATCGGCTGCGCCGTAGTAGTCTCAGTCATCGCCTTATGTGGTAGGTATGATATCCTGATCTAGTCCTCATCTTTTCCTTGTTGTATCCTCATGTCTATTGCCTCATGGATTTGTCATGAACTCACTCTAGTTACGTATATATAGCGTAGATACATTCCTGTATCCTTACGCTTTACCACTTTTAATCCATCCCTTACACTTTCTCAGGTCTTTGCTTAAGTGCAACCTGAGCTCAAGCTTAAGGTCGTTACACTTGGCTCCTTTCAGGAAATGCCTCTATGCCTCTAAACATCTAATGATTGCCAACATTTCTTTATCGTGAATCTCGTAATTCCTTTTGGCTTCATTCAACGATTTAGAAATATAGGCCACTGGCCTCCACTTCTCATCTTCACACTTCATCGACAATACTCCTCCTGTTGCAAAATCCGATGCATCCACTTCTACTCTCATTTCTTTATCCAAGTCTGGGGTAACCAGGACTGGCTCTGTTGTAAACCTCTTCTTCAACTCTTCAAATGCCTTTTGCTGTCTCTCTCCCCAATTCCACTTCTTATCCTTCCTCGTTGTCTCATGCAAGGGCTTTGCTATCATAGCAAAATCTTTCACAAACCGTCTGTAATAGTTTGCTAGTCCCAAGAACTTCTGCACATCTTTCATACTCTTTGGTACCGGCCACCCTATAACTCCCTACACCTTTTCTTTCTCCATTCTTACTCCATCTTTACCTATTATTACTCCTAAAAATCCCACCTCTCTAACCTTCCATACACACTTCTCTGGCTTCACAAACAAATCATTTTCCTCTAACCTCTTCAATACTTCTTCTACTATCTCATCGTGTCCTTCTTCCGTCTCTGTCACTACCATCACATCGTCAATAAACACCGCTACCTTTTCTTCTATTACTAAATCTCTAAGCAAATCATTTATCATTGCCTGGAATGTTGCTGGTGAGTTAGTTAACCCAAAAAACATTACCGTGGGTTCAAATGACCCTTCAGGCGTTGAAAACGCTGCCTTCCACTCATCTCCCTCCTTTATCCTCACATTATTATAACCCCACCGCAAATCCATCTTCGTAAACACCTTCTTCTTCCCTATACTATCAATTAAATCCGAAATCAGTGGCAATGGGTAATTATTCTTAATCGTCCAACTGTTCAGATATCGATAATCCTGCACTATCTTCTTCTTTCCATCTTTCTTCGGCACAAAGAACACCAGTGACGTTTGTGATGACTTCGATGGCCTAATGTACCACTTTCTCAACTGATCCTTCACAAACTCTTGCACCTCTTCTCTCTCTACTCTAGATAATGGGTATATCTTGCCTTTCTTTGGTACGAACCCTTCTCTGAGATCTATGACATGATCTCAGGTCTTTCTCGTTGGCATCCTTTCTGAGTCCTTTTTCTCAAATACCTTCAAATACTTATGGAACCTTCTTGGAACCATTTCTTCTGTCGCCCTCAGCTCTATCAAATCCTCTTCTTCATTCTCCTTTTCTTCCACTAATCTCGCTATTATTTTTTCTTCTTCTATCGTTAGTCTTCTCTTCTCTTTCTTTTCTTCTTTCTCTTCCTGCTTTTGCCATCCTGGCTTCATCTGTCTTCCTGTTTTCCACTTCTTTCCATATTCATCTGGACATCTCATCATTTTGACTTCTCCTGTCCCCCAATCTATCTTAGGGTTATGATGCCTTAACCAAGGCATCTCCAATATAACACCCTACTTCTGTCCACCCATCACATCTATCAACATTCTCTCTTTATGTCCTTTGAAAAATATTTCTACCTCCACTGTATCTACTATTGGCCCCGCATAATTGAACGTACTGTCCACATTCCTCATATGCACCGGTCTCTCCAGCTCTGTTCTTCTAAACTTATGCTTCCTCACAAACTCCTCACTCATTACCAATCCTGTTGCACCACTATCCAACAACGCCTCTGTTACAATCCCTTCTTCTTCTTCTTCTTGCTTCAATCCAATTTTCACCACTACTTCCCTCAACATCTTTTCTTTCTTATCTTCCTTTTTCTTTTCTATCTCCCTCTTCGCTTTTTCTTCCCTCAATATCTCCCTTCTATCTTTTACTACTTCCTTACCACTCCCTTCTCCTCTCTGCATCACTCTTACTTTTAAAACTTTGAATTTATTTGAGGACACCGTCATTGGTTCCTCCTTTCCCACATTTCTGCAATGATTGGCCATATGGCCGAAACCTCCACACCCAAAACACTTTCTTTCTTCCATCGCTCTTCTTCTATTTTCTTCTCTCCTTGCTTCTCTAATCTCTTGACACCTCCACTCTTTTTCTGCCTTCCTTTC
>JAJOHK020001970.1:0-10905 GCA_022457215.2 Leucocoprinus gongylophorus
ATGTTATACAGCATATAAAACACATGTTGACCTTAAGACATACACATAGTTGTTTAGGGTAGGCTAGAAATAGCTCACACAGACCATTAGGTATTTGTTTATAAGGTAAACAATCCTGTACAGAGTTCTCTATTGAGTTCTCTTGTGTTAAACCTAATACAAGGTTCACTTTCTTAACCAACTCTAAGGTTTTGAATTTATAACATGCCACTTGTAAAAGATCACATTACTTCCTTATTTTATGTTGAAATGCCAAAATGATTTTCATGGAAAAAAGAATTTGAGATTGAACTGTTTTGTTTCTTTATCAATAACTGCATGATATTTCCATTTGACTCCTCAAGTCAATCAAATTTTCAGAGTTTTTATAAAAGAACTCCTTAAAATTCTATACTATGGCAATAAACTGTACTTGATAGGAATGTGTTAATAAGTCAAATATTTTTTTTGCCAAATGAATAGCATCAGTTATTACAATGATATATGTCATATTTGTAACATGGATTGCTTGGTTGATTCCACACCTGATAGTGAATAGTTCAACCTCTGTTGAAGTGATATTGACAGCATGATAGATAGTCCTAGCCATGATATTATGACCACAATGAGTATGAGTGATTGATGTAGCAACATTATTTTTAATACTAGCATCTGATATAATGACAACAATTTTGGAATCTTGTAGAAAGCCTTTAAAGATTTTATTGAGTTTTTTAAGGCAAGTGCACTTGATATCATTGACTTTTTGATCTATAGAGTTAAAGAAAAACAATTCTGAAAAATATCTACTAGATAAAAACCAGAAGATAATGCTTTATGTAGTGAATTAAAAGCAGGAAGAATACCATTAAGACAATTGTTAACATCTACAATAGAGCTCTTGATCTTGAGTCTTTGCTTGAGAATAACCTTATCCAACAAAAATAGCATTCAAGCAATGACTTAATAGTGTGGTTAACAGATAGAAAGGCTGTTCTCATCTGACAATGGCAACTAAGCTTATTCAAGTGTAGATGAATGGGTATAAGACTGGAAATAGCCTCAATTCCCCCAGTGGGAGAGATATAAAAAACATCTGTAATCCATAAAGCCACTTTTCATTGTATTTTTCTAAGTTCCTTAAGTAGGTAGAATAAGGAAGTACTCTTGAAGTACCATAGAGAGAAGCCATAGAGAATAATAGAGAGAATGCAAATATGGTATATAAAAGTCATTTATAGAATGATGACAAACCTCTTATAGAATTGCCTATCATTTTCATGTCTTTAATTATAGAGAAGACTTTAGAGGAATAAGAGCAAATATGTTGATGAAAGAAGAGTTCCTTGTCAAAGATAAAACTGAGACATTTCCAAGTATTCTTCTGTTAAAGAAAGGAATCTCCTAAAGGGGTGAGATCCAAAGAAGAAGAGTTGAAGTTTCTAGTCAATCTAGATAAGTAGAAGATCTTTAACTTCTCATACTCAACTGTGAGTCCAACTTGATCAAAGAGAAAAGTAATAATATTATAACTACAAAAAAGAATAGCATCTTAAAATACAAAGGCCAATGACTAAGATTGATGCACATATTAGCAATATTGATAATATTAGAAAGACACTTATTATTGTTTGGTACAACTTTAAGATGTCTTCAAGAGATCCAGTCTGAATCTAGAGTGGATAGATTTTTTCATTTACTAATTGTATTTCTAAATTTCTCTCTGAAAGAAATTAGCTATTTCATTCAAGGTTTTGAATGAATTTTGTCTAATAATCATATGTTTACTTGTTGATTTTATACTAAGTTAAAAGTCTAATACAAAGCCTGCCATAGATCTACAAGCTCAATGCAAGGTCATTTATTATATTGTAGAGCTTTAGTGGCTGGGAGTTTGTACTTCTTAACCTAGTTCATTAGGTCCTAGGATCTCTTATTTTTCAATGTGATTTCTTAAATCCTATCATCAAAGAAAGTATGTTTGATTTTCTTAACAGTTCTCTTGAATTCTTTTCAATCATCTAGTGACTTGAATGAATAATAAGTGTTTATTTTGTCATTACACTCATTATTCCACCATGCTTTAGAATACTTAGTGATATTAATATTCCTGGAGAATTTATGCAAAGAGGAATTCAAAATTCTTGTGTACTCTTGAACTATATTTTCCAATGATTTAATACTTGTTAAATCTATCATATCAATATTCTCTAGAGCATTGGTGTTATGAATCAAGACTCAAAGTATTAAGTCAAGAAACAACTCTTGTATTGGAGTAATACAAGAGAACTCGATAGAGTTCCTAATACAAAGTAGTCTACCTTATATACTATTACCCATGGTCCATGCTAGCTACTGTGCACCCTACCCTAAATGACCATGAGTATAACATGAGGCCAGCATGTGTTGTTCATGCTATATGATGTCACTTCGTTCCAGAACCTTCTACTTCATTCTCCCAAGTCTTGTGATCAGTCTTGTGACTATGCCATCAATCTGTGACTGATGTGACAGCGTGACTGATAGACCCTAACCGGAGCTGTTCTAAAAATAGAAATAAAAATAAAAATAAAAATAAAGTGAAAAGAGAAAAGAAAAGAAAATAAAGTCTACCGTCAATGATCTTGACAATTGGTAAGCTCAGAAATAAATATTTCCTTCTTCTAGCTATTTCTAATAATAGTTTTTCATTTTTCCTAAATAAACTCTTCATTAATAGATATATCAACAGTTAAAGGAGCATGATCTGATGGATACCAAAGTTCAAGTAATATAAGATGATTATCAACTTTAACTGAATCTGGTTGAAGAAATATGAGATCAATAACAAAGTTGGAATCATTGGAATTGTCCATGTATCTCGTCAAAACCTGATAAATAGAAAAAAATAATATAAGTTTAAAAGAATCAGCAACATCTGTAAGTATATCACTGTGAGCCAAATAATACAGGTAAGAAGAATCCCAATCTCTATTCCTGATGTTAAAATTGCCAGTCATAATGAAGATATCATTGATATTGACCTCAGTATTCTTAAGATACTTTAAGGCCAATTTGTGATTATCTAAATATACATTGATTATAAAATAAATGAAACTGCTATCAAAAAAAGAAAAACAGTTAATATCTTTATGATAAAAAATATCTCTGTAAAAATATAAGTGCAAATGAGTGATTTGGACATTAATATCAGTTAACATCCTTGAGTATTCATTGTCATTAGACAACTGCTTTGAAAAAGTAACCCAAGACAGGTAATTAGGTATACTGACAACTTTGTTATCTTTCTTATTGCTTAAACTTGGAATATTTCAGATGCAAGACTATGGTGGTTCCTGAATAAATATGATGTCAAACTCTTTTTTGTTTTCTAAATTATTTCTATAAGTATTCTATTCTTTTGAACATTCTGCAAAAATAATCAAAGGTTTTTAAAAATCATAAGCTACTCACTGATTATGATACTTAGATGACTTTATAGTGGTTCAGAGGTTCAGTATAAGAAGATAGTGATAATAGGTGATAAGTAGTATCAATAAGAATAATTAATATTGTTAAGCCTAAGTGTTAGGAACAGACCAGCCACTAAACCAGTTATGCTAAAAGTGCACAATGTCAAGCTTAGCTTTGACATCTAGCTGGTACTATATATATACTTCATACTGTACTCCTGACAGTATCCCCCTTTTAAGACATATGGTTCCCATATAAAAGTTATATGAATAGCTACACCCAAGAGTTATGCTATATATCATAGTCTCAGAACCTTGACAGTCTTATGGGATTTCTAAAGAACCCAGTAAACTCTGCTTCACAGAGCTTCTAGTCTAATGGAAATATATAGCTAAGCAACTGGTACTATCTCTAGTAACACTCCTGGCCATGTCACACTTTCATACTAACAACTGTCCATTTAAAGGAAATAGTTTTACCAGAAGTCAAACCACCAACTGCTTGAAAGCTTGATATTATGTTAGGAACAGACCAGCTACTGAACCAGTTACACTAAAAGTGTACAATGTCAAGCTTAGCTTTGATATCTAGCTGGTACTATATATGCACTTCATATTCTACTTCTGACACTAAGATCTAATCTTCAGATACAGAGATATATATACAAAAAAGTGATGGTCTATATACAAACTATTTCCATCACATAATTAAAACTTGTATCTGATAGAAGCTATCATCTGTCATAACAGATGTTAGGCTAATTTTAGAAGGTAACTAATTATGTCACTATATTGATATGTTTGTATCTCTATAAATACTTATTACTTTGGAATATACTATATATTATCAGGAATAGTTTGATGAGTACTTTCTAATGCAAGTTCAATCATGTGAATCCATTTAGCCATTCATGAGATATTAGCTAACAAAACTTTTATAGTTACTGATGACCTGATGTCTCAGTTGTTCATTGTTGCTTTTGTACATTCTGCATATGTGCAGATAGACATCATTTGGGGCTTTCCAATGTAACTTAGTTTGTGAAAATCAGTCTACTGGTTGTAGAGATACAAACTGAATAAAGTTTGTAACATATCCACAACTGAGTAAATTGATTTGCCTTTGTTTTCATAAAGCTCTTGATACTTTTTAGCATGCTACTGTCATAGTATGCTTAAACTTAAATATTTTGTTTTGATTTTCTTTTCTTTTTATCTATTTTCTTTGATTTGATTTTTCTTTTCTTTATTTTTTGTTTTATTTTTGTTTTGTTTTTGTTTTCTAATAGATAATGAAGAAGTACATGACCACAGTCACATGATGTAATATCATAGGTCTGAAATGAAGTAGAAGAGACTAGAACAATAATGTCAGAAAACATATCTACCTTGTGGTAACAGTGTAGTGAACTTATGAACAACATATGTATGTGAGAGCAGGACTACTTATCATTAGCACAAGCTATCTATGTATTGTATAAATAGTGTAGAAATACAGCAAGGACTCCTTGTTGAGTTCTCTTGTAATTCCTACAAAATACTTCACTTATAAGTCTATCTTAATAGTTTTATTAGTCTTTTGACTAGTGGTTGCTACAATAGCTACCTCTTATTAAATCTGTACCTCCAGAAATGGTATACATTTCAGTCAGCTTGGTAATTGCCTATACATTTGAAACTATGTGAACACAATTTGTCTTGCTTAGTCTCCAATCTTAGAGAATTCATCTTGAAATTTATCTTGTAATATCATGCAAAGTGTTGATGATACTCTATTTTATAAGAACTATTGCACTTAACATATTTAAATCCATAAGAACAACAGGAGAAGATCATGTGATCCAATTTCCAACAATTTTTGTATTATGATATACCTAGATTCATATTGGTACCTCAAATTATTGTAATGTGATTGCTCAAATTAAAATATCTGTTGATTAACATTTTAACCTTAAACCCACTCTGAGCATTCTATATGTTGACCCAAATAACTACTATGTTAGATTTAGAAGAAGTTTTAATGACTCTCAGTTTGGAAGAGAGTACCATATTGTTAAAAGTAATAGAGATATTAGTGTTTTTAATTAGATCAGGGATACCCAATATTTTAAAATCTAACATCATTGGAATCAACAACATCAACATTCTTGATATATTTCTCAATTGTATTGAAATTGGAGGTTGATGCAACTTTGTTGGTAATAATCATAAGGCCTCTATGATTAGCTCTAATAAAGTTAGCCATAACATCTGACTTGATGTCTTTGAGCACCTTGTTAATATTAACAACATGTTTGTTAGACAGTACCATAATTCTGTTTGAGTTCTTCTTCAGTTTATTTAGGATTTTCTAAACCTTCTCAATTTTCTTGATATTAGAAGAGAAAACTTATGTATAAGTTTATGTCTTGTGAATGGATTCTTTACCTTTTCCTTTGAAGAATTTTGACTTTTCCAAAACCTTCTTACTTAGTCTCAGTGAAATTGAAGAAGGAATTCTAGAAATTTCTGCTTTCTTTTTAGGAATATTTACTTCTTTCTTGTTTTTTAAAGCTGATTTTCTTTCCTTTGGTTTAAATTAGGCTGATACACACTAACAAAAACTATATTACTATTGTTAGCAGTCAACTTATTCTATTCTGATTTATAGATGGACAAAATAAAACTCCAGGCAGCAAGCCTAATATCTGCAATAGGAGGAATAACCCTCTCTATTTTATTTCTAAGAAATTTTTCTCTAATATATGAAACAATTCTTTAAAGTGAAATGGTAATATTGCCTACATTTGTATTCAACTGTTCATCACATACTAAAATAAAAATAAGGTGTATACTACTATTCTAAAGATTAGAGTCAGCTGGTTGGTCAACTAAATAAAAAATTGATGAAGTTTCAAAACTCTATGACTGACATGTGTTAATGTTACCAATCTCAATGTACTCACCATGAGGTTCTGTTATATTGTTTATAGCTGAAATCTTGTTAGTAATAACAGTCCCCATCTCTTTTAGAGACATATAGGATAAGGTGATATCCTGAAATTCATTGGTTTCAACTTGAAACACTAACCTTCTGATTACTTTTGAACTAGTTGAAGAAGTCGTCAAAGAAACTCATATATTCAATAACATTATTCTCATGTCCAAGCCTTGTATTATCAAGGCTTCATCCAAATCTGACTTGGCTATAGTATGGATCAATATCTGGGACTCACAAAATGGTTTCAAAGCCAAGGCAATCATTAACTATAGTTCTAACATCAGATACTTCATTGCCACTATATGTGATACCAATATAAACTCTGAAATCTATTATCAACTTCATTCAGCTTGTATCTCCATAACCAGTGGACTGATTTTCACAAACTAAGTTGTACTTTAAAGCCCCAGATGAGAGCTATCTACACATATGTGGTATGTACAAAAGCAACAGCAAACAACCAAGATATCAGGTCATCAGTAACTATAAAATCTTCATTTGCTAATATTATATGGTATATTACATAACAATAAGTATTCATAGAGATACAAGTATATCAATATAATAACATAATTAGTTACCTTCTAAAATTAGCCTGACAGATAACAGCTTCCATCAGATATAAGTTTTAATCATATGATAGAAACAGCTTGCACACAGACTATCACTCTTTTATATATACTTCTATATCTGAAAATTAGATCTTAGACTTAACAACATCAATTATTTATATTGATACTACTCATCACCTATTATCATTATCTCCTTACACTGAATCTCTGAAACACCATTAAGTTCAAGCATCACAACCAGTGAGTATATCACAAATAAGATACTCACTGGTTGTGATACTTGAACTTAATGGTGTTTCAGAGGTTCAGTATAAGGATGTGATGATAATAGATGATGGAAAGTATCAATAAGAATAATTGACGTTGTTAAGTCTGAGGTCTAGCCCTCAGACACAGAGGTATATATACAAAAGAGTGATGGTCCGTACGCAAGCTGTTGCCATCACATGATCAAAACTTGTACCTGATGGGAGCTGTCATCTGTCATAGCAGCTGTCAGGCTAATTTTAAAAGGTAACTAATTATGTCACTACATTGATATGCCTGTATCTTTACCAATACTTATTGCTTTAAGACACATCATATATAGTTGGAAACGGATTGATGAGCACTTTCCAACGCAAGTTTAATTGTGCAAATCTGTTCAGCCGTTCATGAGATATTAGCAGACAAAGCTTTTATAGCTACTGATGTCCTGATATCTCAGTCATTTGTTGCCGCTTTTGTACCTCCCACATATGTGCAGATAGCCCTCATTTGGGGCTTTCCAGTGCAACTTAGTTTGTGAAAATCTGTCCACTGGTTGTGGAGATACAAGCTGAATGAAGTTTGTGACAAAGTAGCTCATTTGTGATAGAATCCCTTAGTATAAGAACTGCTGAAAGTGGAAACACTCAACTATAGCATGCCAAGCATATGGATTCAGATGTGTCAAATACAATAGATCTTACAAATCCAAGTACTACTGAGAGAAGGTATGGTGTTACAAAGAAAACTTGAAGACCAATCCTTCAAGGCTCAAAACAAAGAAAGGCAAGCTCTATCTCTATTCCTTCAAGTACATAAACTATAAAGGGGATCATCAAGCAAACAGTAACACATGTCTATACTGGTGAAACTATTTCAATATGTTATGGCAACCACTAGTTACAAAAATCAATAGGACACAAACAATAAATCTCTCAGTAGGATATCATTATGGGGATTATGTTACAAACTCAAAATCTTAGAGTTGGTTAAGAAAATGAACCTTATATTGGGTTAACACAAGAGAACTCAATAGAGAACTCTGTACAGGATTGTTTACCTTATAAACAAATACCTAATGGTCCATGCAAGCTATTTCTAGCCTACTCTAAATGACCATGTGTATGCCTTAAGGTCAACATGTGTATCATATATTGTATAACATCATTCTTTTATGTGTCATGTGACTTGTGACCATGTCATCTAATATGACCTGCTGTGTGACAGCATGATCTTGTCACTCTAACCCTAACCCTAGTTCTAAAAATAGAATAAAGAAAATAAATCAAAAAGAAAATAGAGAAATGTTAAGTCCACTTTCTTCATTCTTAACAGATCACAAGAGAATTCAACAAGAAGTCTCTGCTGTATTCCTATACTATTTATACAAAAGTCTCATAGTCAGTGCTAGCAATAAATAACCCTACTCTAATGTCTATGCTTCATCCTCATGTCTTCCATATGGACACTATGCTATATACATATACTCTAACATCATTCTTCTAGTCTCTTCTTCCAAAGTCTAGGCCTATGACCTCACAATATATAACATGTCATGTGACCTAAGTCATGTACCTCTTCATTGTCAAAAAATCAAAAGAAAAGAAATATTAAATTAAGGAAAATAGATAATATCACAAAATGAACTACTTGTTATAATTCAAAAAACTTAGAGTTGCCTTAAGAAAAGAACCTTGTATTGGGTAACACAAGAGAACTTGATAGAAAGCTCTTTATAAAGTAGTTTACCTTATATACCTATTTAGATGGTCTATACTAACTGTTGTGTATCCTACCCTAAATGACCATATGTTAGGCATGAGGTCAGTATGTAGTGTATATGCTGTATAACATCACTTCTTCTAGAATCTTTTACCCCTTTCCCTTACATCTCATGATCTATGACTGATCATCAACCCTAACCCTAGGTTCTATAAATAGAACATATAAAGATAAATAAAAATAAAAAAAAGAAAATAAGGAAAAAACTAAGTCCACTTCTTGTGATCTTAACACTACTTACTTATTTGTGATATCTGAACCTTGAGTACACTCTCAAAGGTTTAGGAGTGATTCAGAAGTTCAATAATAATAACAATGATGATTAAGATCAATATAAATAATAAAGAATAAATATTGATGAAAATTGATATTGTTAAGTCTGAAGTCTAATCCTCAGACACAGAAGTATATATATAAAAGAGTAATGGTCTGTGTACAAGCTGTTGCCATCACATGATCAAAACTTGTACCTGATGGGAGCTGTCATCTGTCATAGCAGCTGTCAGGCTAATTTTAGAAGGTAACTAATTATGTTACTACATTGATATACTTGTATCTCTACCGATACTTATTGCTTTGAGATGCATCATATATTGTTGTAAACAGATTGATGAGCACTTTCCAACACAAGTTTAATCATGCAAATCTGTTCAGCCATTCATGAGATATTAGCAGATAAAGCTTTTACAGCTACTGATGGCCTGATATCTCAGTCATTTGTTGTCACTTTTATACATCCCACATATGTGTGAATAGCCCTTATTTGGGGCTTTACAGTGCAGCTTGGTTTGTGAAAATCAGTCTACTGGTTGTGAAGATACAAGCTGAATGAAGTTTGTGACAGATAAAAGAAAAAGAAAAATATTAGTGTTCAAGTGCACCATAACACAATAAGGATTAGCACAGTAAGAAACAACAGAAGCTCCAACAGTAGAGTACATTAGTAGTAAATCCTGTTATTTTCTTTTTCTTTTTCATATAGTTTCAGTTTTCATGTATGTAGCTACAAAGTAGTTATCATGGATTGTCATTTTTTTTTATTTTTTTTTTTAAGTCAATAATTTATTACACAGGATGCAATGGCAATCTGTGCCTACAGGAGGAATTATATATGGAGTATCAATACCCTAACCTTTTTATGTAGTTACCCAACACAAAGAACTACTAAGGAATTGAACCCATAACCTCAAGTAGATTTGAGGTAGGCATAATATATATGGACAGGAGTCTCTTCCACTATGCCATCTCTCCCCCACATGGATTGCCATTGCACCCCATGTAATAAGTTGATTTTAAAAAATATATAAAATAAAATAAAAATAATATACAGCACCTAAGTCATCACAATTATAGTTGCTATAACATAGAAGCAAAGTGAGAGAAGATAAAGGAAGAAGATTTCACTTGGGCTGATGCCTCAAGTATCAATAATAGACTGACCAACAAGTTGATGTTTAAGAGAGAAAGACTACTTCATTATTATATCTATAAAGAGAGAACCTAGGTGTGCTTGTTATAGCCCCAGTAGAGTGGTACCCTGTTACATAAGCAGCCAGTCCACAGTTCCTTAGCCTTAGCATTTCCAGTTGTCAAAAAGGTTGGTACATCACGAACTTCGAATTCAGAAGAAACTTACACCCAGTCAATGAAACGATATGTTCGAGGATCTGGAAAAAGGTGACCACGATTATTGATCTGATGGGTCTGAATTCAAGGTGGAGAGGAGAAAGACTTCAATACCTGGTAAAGTAGAGGGGACAACCCTCAGAGGAGTCAACTTGGGAAGACCGAAGCAACATCCTGAAAGGAGCGCCAAAGAGTTTTCCATCGAAATCACCCAGACGCCGACAATCAGAGTCCCAGAGAGATCGTACAGTGATGCCGCGAAGACACG
>JAJOHK020001971.1:0-10904 GCA_022457215.2 Leucocoprinus gongylophorus
CCCGGGTCCCGTCTGTATTCAGCTCCACGTGTATTGAGAGCGCACGGACCACCATATTCCCTCACAATCCGTCAGCTCATCGGTTGCCCCGGAAGGAACCATGGTCCGCATCGGACAATTGGGAACTTTTACGTGAACTTTGATTGTTGCGGCATGGACTTAATCCATTGGACTATGTCTCTTCCGCCGTCCATCATTATTTACCCACCATGGCACCATCGCTAGAAAATCATGAAGTAAAACAAAAATATGTGCAACAGCATCCTCCTCGTTGGCTTCGAATGGAATGATGCTAGTTCCACTCATGCTTGAAAGCACACTAGGATTTTTGATGGCTACAATCCGAATCCTATCTCCTCGCACGGACCACCCGGCACTTTTAAGCAGAATGTGAAACTTGCTGTCTCTCCGGTGCCTTCATAGTATGCCCTTCTGTAATGCCTATTCGTCTGAACCCTGATTCAGCCGATCGACTCCACTGGCCAGGGGTAAATGTACGTCCTAACAAACTGTTGGCACTCCCATGGTCGCATTCTCATTGCAACACGTAGTTTAAACACTACGGATAGGCTATCGATATTCACAAATGGGGCTTCTACAATTATGATTCGCTCCCATTCGTTATTCAGCGTTTGGCATACAACAGCATTCTCTTTGCCCATCATTATATTTCACTCACAGTGATTATATCAGGATTCCAAAGATACCATGCCATGTTAACGTCACATCAATCGAACTGTTCGCTTGGCTATGTAGAAATCACTGATGATTAATCCAATGAAAAAGACTAGAGATCAAGAGCTTCTCTCATATACCGAACAGCAAGTCTCCGTTCATTGCGGCTGTAAGTATTACAGAGGTAGTGCTCGACAACACCTACAGATCACACTGCATACACTTCATGAAATCAGTCTACAAAGGTTCGTTCCAATGAATATGACCCCGATTCAGCAAGAGGCCAGTGACTCACTCATCATATCGTAGGAGCGAGCCCCTGGACTAATGCATCGGTAATCCTTTGTGTAACCGATAACAGGAAGCTTGATTATAGCAGTGCGCCTTCCAATTGATACTGATAATATTCAATGATGAAAATGATGAGATCTCAGGATCGAACTTTGGAAAGGGGACGGTACTTCTCTGGCTTTTGCAGTCAAGTCTTTACCTGGAGTGGCTGTCATAAATTAGTGAAGTGCTCCAAAGAGTCGTTGGTGATTCATACCGCCATTAGATAGTAGATACCACCTAGACCTCCGTTCTTAGGAGTTCTTGAATTTTTAGCTTCGGTGGTTTAACTATCAGAAAAGTAATCATATCCCATCATGACCCCATCATGACCCCCATCATGACTTGGTGGCCGAGGGTGGTGGATGGAACAAGACTGTTAGTTTTGAGATGGCCAGGTGATCTGAACGGACAAGATCGCGAAATACAATCACTTTTGTGTCGACATATATCATTTCTGTTAGACATCCTCGACATACGTGTATGTTCAGTCTGAGTTCACTCGGGAAATATAACTATAATTAACATGAATGAGAAACTCGTGGTTGTCACCCCGTTTCATAAGCAGTTACATGATTGGTTGACCTGAGTTCTTTATCCATGTCAAACAACATTCCTTCAAGCTAGATCGAGAATGTTTTACGACTTTGATGCACTACGCGATGACATTACAGACGTCATTGAAGATACAACTGTATAAAAGACTTGGGGACACATTGCAAGAATAATTAAATTCCTCGTCACCGCACTCCACAGATACTTTACTCTCTTCACACATCCGCGACGATTCTGGCACAAATCTGGACCGCTGGCAACCGTAACAAGCAACACTTACGTCTGCTTACGTCGAGGAACGTGTCTCATTTCTGAACATGTGCGCTGCGATTAACAGGGGATTGTTTGGTGTGCTTGTGCTTCAGAAAATGCCGGCTCCCCCTTATCTTCGAAATGATCCTTTGCAAAACATGGGGTGTCCTCTTGTCTTAGGGTAGATATGCAGCACATCATAACAGAATTAACTTCTATCGATGCATAAGATCGCGGTAGATTATCCGAAAATAATAATATCACGATAGGTTGATTTGACGTTGATTTGACACACACGTCAGATCATCCCTTTTCTTTCTCTTATACCACCATCTTGCATGGTAGTGCCTAATAGAGTCTTAGGGAATATACAATTTTCTCCTTCAGCTTTCATACCTACTGCTCCTCAAATGGAATGTTTACCAGCCGGCTCAGCGATGGACATTGACATAACCAAGAAAGTTGACAATTTTGACAGTGCTAGGGGAAGGTCTCCTTCTCCTAGTAATGTCTCCTCTAGAAGTGCTTCAGTCAAATTGAAGGCTTCCTCCATTCCATACCATGAAAGGATGGTCATACAGAATAATCTCCCTGATGAAGAACTTAGGGAACCCATCAACTGCTCTCAGCTGTCATATGACAACAATTGTCAAGAAACTAGTCATGTCAATATGGCAGTTGACCCTGTTATTCCCCAAGGGTCACAACATGTTTCAAATAAGGCACTGGTCCTCAATATCTCCAGCTTCCCTTGTGTTGATGATGATAATGTCATCAACATTCAATTACTGTATGATCTTAATTAACTTACAGAGTCTAAACTATGGGATGGTAATTTCCACCTGTTTTTCTTCACAGATTGCTGGAACACCTTGTCTCTAATGCCAACAACATTAAGAAGTCTCTGGCCTATATGGCCAAAAACAAAAAGATTGAAATGTCCAAGTCCAATAACATCAAGGACTTTGAAGATATCAGTAAAACTGCTTAAAAGCTTATTTTCTCCATTTATAATTCTGGATAAGATTCTCTTATTGCTAACAACCATAAAAACAGTCTTAGGCAAAAAATAGCATATAAATTCACTCCCAAAGTCAACCCAGGAAAAAATAGTAAGAAAGAGGAAAAAAACACTAACAAACCTACCAGCATTGAAAGACTTCCTCCTCCAATTCCTGCTAAATTCCCTAAAGAAGTAAACAAAATCTCAAAATACTTCAAATCTAACAAACTGACCTAGGCCAATACTAGTCAAACCAAATCCTATGCCCAAGCTACTAAGACTAATAGTAATACCAAGGAAGTTTTGAGAATAAAAAAAGCTTTCCCATTCCTTCAAGCAAAAAACATGAAAACATTCGAAAAATAATCAAAGAAAATGACAAACCAAAGCCCCACATCAATATGACCATGAAAGGTCTGTCCAGAAAACAGGTTATTGTTCCTATAAGCAAAGATAATAAGAAGAATTTTATGGAAGAAAGCAACACCCATGTTTCAAATATGAATAAAGCCTTAAAAAACATCAAACCTAACATTTTGGTTAATTTCATCTATTCTAATGTAGCTAGTATCATAATTATTACTTACAAAGTCACTATTTCTTTAGACTTTGTCACAAACTTCATTCAGCTTGTATCTCCACAACCAGTGGACCGATTTTCACAAACTAAGTTGCACTGGAAAGCCCCAAATGAGGGCTATCCACACATATGCGGGATGTACAAAAGCAGCAACAAACGACTGAGATATCAGGACATCAGTAGCTGTAAAAGCTTTGTCTGCTAATATCTCACGAACGGCTGGACGGATTCACACGATTGAACTTGCATTGGGAAGTGCTCATCAATCTGTTTCCAACGATATATGATGCATCTCAAAGTGACAAGTATTGGTAGAGATACAAGCATATCAATGTAGTGACATAATTAGTTACCTTCTAAAATTAGCCTGACAGCTCCCATCAGGTACGAGTTTTGATCATGTGATGGCAACAGCTTGTGCATGGACCATCACTCTTTTGTATATATACCTCTGTGTCTAAGAGCTAGACCTCAGACTTAACAACATCAATTATTCTTATTGATACTTTCCATCATCTATTATCATCATATTCTTATACTGAACCTCTGAAACACCATTAAGTTCAAGTATCACAACCAGTGAGTATCTTATTTGTGATAGACTTACAGACCATTAATGTCAAGAATGAAAGAAGTGGACTTAACATTTTTTTATTTTCCTCTCTCATTTTTATTTTCTTTTCAATTTATTTTATTTATTCTATTTTTAGAACTAGGATTAGGGTTAGAGTGACAAGATCATGCTATCACACAGCAGGTCATATCAGATGACACAGTCACAAGTCACATGACACATGGAAGGATATAAAAGGTTCTGGAAGGATAATGTCATACAATATATGATACACGTGGTTGTTTAGAGTAGGCTAGAAATAGTTTGCATGGACCATTAGATATTCATATATAAAGTAGACAATCCTGTACAAAGTTCTCTATTGAGTTCTCTTATGTTAACCCAATACAAGATTCACTCTTTTGACCAACTCTAAGGTCTTAAGTTTGTAATAATTAAGCAATACATCAGAGGTACAAATTATATCAATTCAAATGAAGTCAAATTACCAAGACTTCCCTGATCCAAATTATACTTGAAAATCATAGGTCTCCCATATCTTCAAGAGATCACTGCCACTTCTCTTGAGTGTAGTCAAAAGTATCATCAAGAACAACTACATTTTTAACAACATTATTTTGATATCAAAGCTTTGAATCATCAAAGTCTTCCTGAAATCTGATATAACAATCATCTGGATTGATATATAGGATGTACAAAGTGGCAACAATACCAAAATGCTCATCAACAGGTGCTTCAATATAGGCAACTACATTATTACCATTAGAAGAACAAATATGAATCCTGGAGTCTCCCAATGTAAGAATTGTTGGAGGTAGAGCCACTCTACATTTTCATACAGAATTCAAGGGATCAAATATGTCAAGTATAATAGTCCTCACAAATTGGAACATCACTGACAATTCACATAGTACTGCAAAGCTAATAATAAAACAGACCCCCCTCAACTAGAAACCAAGAAGGGTGAACTATGCCTCCATTTCTTCAAGTACTCCTACTGCTGAGATGACCATCAGGCAGACTCAAATATATGCCCTTTCTGAAGGTATTAATTCAATCAAGACTTGTACAATAGAAAGTAACAAGAACTTTGTAAAAGTAGAAGTAAATCAATTTGCTTAGCTGTGAGCAGCATGTTGTGGCAACTATTAGACACAAAGTCTAATGATAACACAAGTGGTAAAGCTCTTAGTTAAGTAATCAAGTAGGAAAAAACATAAGAGAACTTGATAAGAAGCCTCTGCTAAATTAGAGTCCTATTTATACTGTTACATGTTAGTCTGTACTACTACCTTATGTCTACCTTATGTCTTACTTAAGGCCACTATGTTGCATTCATATGCTCTAATGTCATCTTCTAAATCCTTCTACCATGTTCTAGGCCTATGACATCACATCATGTGACATGCCATGTGACTGCAGTGTCATGTGTCTCTTCATTGTCCAAAATCAAAAAGGAAAAGAAAACAAAATTAATATAAAATCAGAAATATTAGATAAAAGAAAGCAAAAATTGTTAGTATCCAAAGTGTTCCATAACACAGCATCTAAGCATGATTTATGATAACATCAAGACATATTTGTATAATATTTACAAGAACAGCCTCATCATTAACACTATTCTGAAAATTTAATTGTCTTTCAACATTATGTTCATTCAAGAACTGCCCTAGTCAGTCATTTGCTCCATTCCAAGCTCTACTAATTGCAAAGGAAATGAACTAGTCAGAGTTCTTCATTATCCTAATTGGACTACCTTCTCTAGGACTTCATTATATGCCTCTGACTCTTTCAGGATTATCATATATATTAACATTTGTATTTCTTCTCTTTGTTTTGCTCTGTGAAATGACATTCTCAACCATAGGAATATATCTTGTATTTTTTTTTTTAATCAAGATTTGATTTAATTTTTAATTAATGTGTATTTAGACTCATCTCAATTGGCTTTGAAGTATCTTAAGGATACTGAAGTCAATATAAATAACATTCTCATCATAACTAGGAACTTTAACATTAGGAATAGTTTTTGGAACCCAAACTTTCTGTACCATTCTTTATATAAAGATACTCTCTTTAATATCACTAATTCTTTCCTATCAGATACTCTGACAATGCTCAAAATTCAAACTCAGTCCTAGATCTTGTTTTTCTTTGTCTATTCTCTCCAGAATTTGACAACCATCATATTTGTCCCAATTAGAGATTGACCTCTAATCATACTCCTATCACTATCAATATCTTGATATTTGATGAACACATACAAATGAAAAAACAATCTCTTATCAAGAACAGTGATAAGAAGAACTATTTTATCAAAAAGCTCATAAATATGATCAAGAGTATGAATATGTCCTCTATTCAAAGCATTGAAGCTCTCAAAAACATCATTCAAATGCTATCCATCAATATTGATAACACTTGGCATAAGTATTCTAAGAATGTAAATATTACTAAGCACTTAAAATTGTGATGGAATAAAGACTATCATAAAGACCTCAACATGTACTGATAATCTAGATATTTAGAAGACTAGAAGAAATTCAAAAGAACAGTCAAGAATACAAAGTGCATTTTCTTTGATAAAAAAATCAATAAAGCTATTCAGCACAATGGTCAACCCTATATTGAATTAGACAACCTATGAGATGTCCTTTACAACTCATTCAACTTTGCACAATCTTACAAGGTTAATTTTCAACTGCTGGATAAAATCCCTAGTAAAAAATAGGCACTATTCTCAAGAGAAGAGATTATCAATGTTATTGAAAAATCCAACAACTCTTTGGCTTCTAGTCTAGACAAGCTATTTTGGAGTTACATCAAGAGAATCATCAAGAATAATGAATGTATTATCAAGCTCATTGATATTGCTAACTGTTATAAAACACTTTGGACACTAACTTTCTTTTATCTATTTTTCTTGATTTTATATTTCTTTTCTTTTGAATTTCTTTTTCTTTTTCTTTTATTTGATGATGAAGAGGCACATGACATTACAGTTACATGACAGGTCACATAATATAACATCATAAGCTTAGAACATGGTAGAAAAATCTGGAAGATAATATTAGGGCATATAGTTGTCAAGATCGAAGAAGGTAGACTTGTGTCAGGCGCGGTTCACACCAGGGTGGAAGTCCACAGAATAGACTCGGAGATGAGTGGACTTGTGGAATGACCTTGGCTTCAGCTTATGTGCTGCACCATCTGTCTACTGCATGGTCGCAACTTCAGATGAAGGAGGGAAAGTCCGAGTGGAAGTGAGTACTGATTGGTGTGTCGCCGTTGAACACCAGAGATCGAGTTTAATAAGAGTTTATCTCTGTCGATTATCAGACTAGCAAATTACAGTGTAACTACTAGTCTTATATACAAATAGAAAGTATAGGAGATGCTCGGGGTTTCAGTGGTAACAACCCCTATTACCCCGAGCGGAAGTTTCAGTGTTGAGACACTGACAGGATTAACTCCGTCATGGAAGACCGAGTTGAATAGGAGTATCTCCATCATAAAAGACAGAATTGTCAAGATCGTTGACAGTGGACTTTATTTTATTTCCTCTTTTCATTTTATTTTACTTTTCTTTTCTTTTTCATTTTTCATTTTTCTATTTTTAGAACAACTTGGGTTAGGGTTTATCAGTCAAGCTGTCACATCAGTCACAAAGTGATGGCATAGTCACAAGACTGATCATGGGACTTGGGAGAAGGAAGTAAAAGGTTCTGGAACAAAGTGATGTCATACAGTATGGACAACACATGCTGGCCTCATGTCTTACTCATGGTCATTTAGGGTAGGGTGCACAGTAGCTAGCAACGGACCATGAGTAATAGTATATAAGGTAGACTACTTTGTATTAGGAACTCTATCGAGTTCTCTTGTGTCACTCCAATATAAGGGTTGTTTCTTGACTTAAACACTTTGAGTCTTGAATCATAACAGGAATACCCGGAGGGTTGCAGCACCACTATGAGACGTGTTGTGAGAAAGGTGGCTGCCATGAAAGGTGGGCTTGTATGGTTCAGAGGTGGCATCACCGCAGGGATGTAGTTTTCCGGACAGGTAGACTTGTATATGACAACTTGACTTATTTTCTTTTCAATTTTATTTCTCTATTTTCTATTTTTAGAACAACTGGGGTTAGGGTTGATTGGTCATGCTGTCATATCAAGTTACCTGATAGCAAAGTCACAAAACAGATCATGAGACTTGGGAGAATTTAGTAGAAGATTCGAGAACAAATGATGTCATACAACATGGACACCACATGTTGACCTCATGGACTACACATGGTTGTTTAGGGTAGGGTACACAGTATTTAGCACAGACTATCTGTAAGACTATATAAGGTAGACTAGTTTGTAGAAGAGTTCTCTATCGAGTTTTCTTGTATTACTCAATACAAGAGTTGTTCTATTATCCAACTCTAAGGATCTTAGTTCATAACAATGGTGTACATATGGTGGTCTTGAGTAAGATGTGAGGCAGACATGAGGTAGTAGTACAGATTAACATATAACAGTATAAATAGGACTCTAATTTAGCAGAGGCTCCTTGTCAAGTTTTCTTGTGTTTTCTCCACTTGATTGCTTAACTGAGAGCTTTACCACTTATGTTATCATTGGACTTTGTGTCTAGTGGTTGCCACAATACTAACATCTGCATCAACTTAGGACACTAGCCATTCCATTTTAAGACATCTATAACCATTATTATCTCTAAATCTAACAAGACATCATATAACTCTCTCAAATCCTTCTACTCATAGTTCTGTTAAATACAACAGGGAAGCTTTCTAAAAAAATGATTGGGGAAAGAATACAATTTCTAATGATCTCAAATAATTTCATCCACCCATACCAGTTAGGTGGTCTCAAGTACAGATCCACTATGGATGCTAGTGTTGTCCTTACCTATCTCATTCAATTAGGCTGGGTCAAAAATCTCACCACCAGCATGTTAGCTTTTGACATTACACAATTTTTTCTATCACTCAATCACTAGCTTTTTTTTTACATTCTGGACAAAGCAGAGCTTGATCAGAAAGTTTTGGCTTTCTTCAAGAATTACCTAGTTGGTAGAAAAACTAAATATTTCTGTAATAGATTTCTGTTTCCCTTTTGCAACATATATGTTGGTGTTGGACAAGGCTCAGCTATTTCTCCTATTCTCTCTGCTTTC
Organism: Leucocoprinus gongylophorus; assembly: GCA_022457215.2. Classification (NCBI taxonomy): domain Eukaryota; kingdom Fungi; phylum Basidiomycota; class Agaricomycetes; order Agaricales; family Agaricaceae; genus Leucocoprinus; species Leucocoprinus gongylophorus. The sequence continues at coordinate 9,154 of JAJOHK020001971.1, forward strand.
TATCTTTCTCTAATTTTTCATATTCTTGAAAAACAATTAAAAATTATAAAAATTCCCATTTTTATTATTTCTTTTATCAATGATAGTCTTTTTATTTCACAGAACAAATCTATTTCTCTTTCAAATGCAAACCTTTTTTGTAGCTATAACGTAATTTCTTTTTTTCTTATGAAATTTAGACTAGTTATAGAACATGGAAAAACTAAAGTGTTCTATTTCTCCAGATTGCATAGTCTTTAACCCCCCTTCACTAGACCTCACCCTTATAGGGGGACCTGTTTTACTCTCCAAGACTACATAGCAATATCTTAGATTATTTTTGATCGAAAACTGACTTTTCAATATCATATTAATTTTTATGCCAACAAGGCCATCTCCACAATCAAATATATGAAAATGCTAGAAAACTCATTAATAGTGATCAACCCCCTTTAGAAAAGACAATTATATAGATACTGTGTTCTATCCATAGCTCCTTATAACTTTTAACTGTAGTATTACAACAAAGCCTATTGAACTACTCTCTCAACATACTTAGAAAAATGCAACAAAGAGCAGCTCTCTGGATATTTGGTATATTTCATACATTACCTACAGCAAGAATTAAAGCTATTTCCAGTCTTATCCTTATTCATTTCCATCTCAAGAAACTATATAGCAGATTTTTCTAAAGAGGCTTGTTGCTTCCTTCTAACCACATTATCAAATCAATTCTCAGTTCCAATAGATCAACTGAACATACTTCACACAGCTTATCCCTCAACAATCTTACACCAAAACAAAGACTTCACTTGAACTCTCCTTTAATCAATATGGATAATAGCTATTATGAACTTCTCCTTTTCTTTTTATTTTTCAACAAAGAGTTTAATTCAGAGAATCAACTCATCGACTCTTTCCCAAAGTGATTCTCATTCCATCCATGTTCTTCAAACGTCAAGAATCACATAAGAAATCTTGATGACATCATCTTCAGTGTCAGAGTTGAAGATAATGGACTTAGACAATTTTTATTTTTATTTATTTATAATTGTTAGAGAATATTTTATTTAAAAAAGTAGAGGGACAAAGACATAACATTATCAACACTTGGAAGATGACCTTCCAAGCATCGGATCTCAAAGGAAGAAATTTCCTGGAGCTTGTTGATAATGACAACAAACCGCTAGAACCCACTTATTGCAAAGGCGGTTCTTGGCTTCAAGTATTCAGTCATTCTAATTCATTATGCGCTAGAGCCATGAGAGCTATAACCAATCATGCTCCGATAGGAGGATACTATCTCAAGTTCTTTCCGAATGAAGACTTTTCATATCTGTGTGGTCTGTATCCTATTGAAACAAGACGACACATCCTTCATGAGTGCAGAAGGTTTAACAAGTACTGGAATCTGGGGAGGGATTCAATTGCTCATTTTATTGAATTTTTAGAAAAAAATCTGAGAGCCTTTTCTTTTCAGTCTAGCTAGATAGCATCTAGTTAATATCGCTTTTCATGTTTTCCCTCTTCATCTGTTTCTCTTACTTTTCTTCTCTTTCTCTTTCCTTTTTCTTCATGTCAATTCTGTCTATCTGTATGTAGTTATGAAGTAGCTACCATGGTTTGCTACCACGCTCCATGTAATAAATTGTTGATTATAAAAAAAAAAAAAAAGACAAAGATATAACACTGGTCACAAAGTGGAAACATCAAAGCCACAAAATCACATGACAAAAAAAAGGATTAAAAAGGTCCAAGAAGATGATGAAATT
>JAJOHK020001972.1:0-10904 GCA_022457215.2 Leucocoprinus gongylophorus
TGATCATTCCATTCATCCCTCTCTTGAACTCCTCTATCAATGGCCTTCTCTTATACCCACTTCCTCTTGTTGCCCTTTTGAACTCCTGCACAAATTTCTCCATTGTTCTCCCTCCCTGCTCCAATTTCCTTAACTCTGCTACTTTGACTGCCTCCTCATCTCCTCCTCTAAATTCTCTTTTCAATCCCACCAAAAATTCCCCAGCTAATTTGTATTCTATCTTTCCTGCCTCCAAGTTCTCCAATATGTTCTCCTTCCACACATCTGCTGATTCTCCCTGTACATATGAAAGGATCCATTGAATTTGTTCCTCCACTATTACTTCTCTCATCTTTATCCTCAAATATAATTTGCACACTGTGATAAATCCTTTTACTCTTCCTGCTTCTCCATTAAAAACTGGTAGCTTGGCCATCTCCATATGGAATCCTGTGTTGGATCCTTCTGTTCTCCTTTCTTCTACCACTTCTCCTACAATCAGGGCTTGAATTTCTGCTTGCATTGCTGCTAACTATTCCTGCTATTACTTGATAATTATATGTAAGTCATGCTGACTCATGGTGTGATAGAAGGGGGGGAGTCAATTGGTGATGGTAATGGTGGTGGTGGTGTGGGAGGTGATGATGTATATAGAGGAAGTACAGAACCTGTTCTGGTCTCGCCTTCTGATTCATACTCCAATGATGAAATCTCTATAAGTGATAGCAGGTCCTCTTCTTGCCCTGTCTATATTCTTCTACTAACTACAATTAACTACTACCCTAATTGAAATGTATACAATTTTGTTCTAAGAAGGACATTCTACTCTAAGTAGTTTTTTAAGAACAACTGCTATTCCTCTGTATAAACAAATTACAAGAGGATCTGTAGCATAAGGCTGATACTTGAAAACTAACTATTATGTCCACACAAGATGTTATGTCTGCTAAGTACTAGTGGGCTTTGGCACAAAACAGATAACTAGGATTCCCCCTTCTAGTTGGTATACCCTTTAAGTCTAGAGCCTGGCTGTTCTTCTTGATGGAAGAGTGGTATTGCTCCCTATTAAGGATGATAAGAGAGTAAGTTTAGAGAAGGTCCTGTGTTGGATGGTCTCAAGAAGTGGAATTGAGTTCTAATATTACAAACTCAAGACCTTAGAGTTAATCAAGAGAAAAAACCTTATATTAGGGTTAACACAAGAGAACTCAATAGAAAACTCTGTACAAGATAGTCTACCTTATATACTAAATCTACATGGTCTGTGCTAGCTACTTCTAACCTACCCTAAACAGCCATATGTTGCATATGTTGTATGACATCATCTTTCCAAAATCTTCTATATCCTTCTATATATCATGTGACTTGTGACCATGTTATCTGATGTAACCAATGTATGATAGCATAATCTTGTTACTCTAACCCTAACCCTAGTTCTAAAAATAGAAAATAAAAAATAGAAGGAAAATAAATTAAGTCTACTGCTTTCATCTTTAACAGCACTGCCCTCAAGCAACAGTGTATTTTCCACACTAACTCTAACTTCCTAACTATCTATAGCAGAATTTTAAGTACTATTGAAAAAGCACTCCAAAACCTTGTAGAAGAGTACTAGAGCATAGAGAAGTCACTCTGAGACTTGGTAGAGGGCCAGAAAAAGAACATGGCCCAACTAGCAATAATTAGGGCTATAGTGGAGCAGAGATGATATTTGAAGAAGGATTTATAGAGTAGCAATGAAGAAGAAGGTGGAAACAATGAAGAGGGATCTAAAGAGGGACCTGAAGAAAGTCAGAAGAAAGTAGAGGAGAGAATCCCATCTTCTACCTCCAGCTAGTTATTTTTTTGGTTTTGTTTAGTTTTTTTTTTGAATTTCATTCTCTTGACTTTGTTGTGTCTAACTGTGTGAGTAAAAAGATTAAGAGATTGAAATAAAAATAAAGTTTGAAAGTTTGAAAAGAAAACACTGTAAAAAGTGTATAGAAGCTAGAATTAAATGAAAAAATGAATAGAATATACTAACAAAATAACAAATGAATTCCCATTAGAAGTGCACAGGGGCAGGAGACAAGTGAAACAGCATAATTAGAACAAAGAGAGTGGACCAGGCTTAGCAAGATATGTGATATAGAAATTAGATACCAAGTTAGTAGCATAAGTGAGTTTAAATGTGGGGATTCACTTAGATTTATCTTCAATGTCTTCATATCCTAGCCAGATTACCTTGTATAAGAGTGTATATGCCTATTGGTAATTGATCTTAGAGTCCACTATCTGTTGTGGCAACCACTAGACACAAAGTCCAACGATCACACAAGCAATAAATCTCTTAGGCAGATATCAAGTGGGAAGTTCACAAGAGAACTCAACAAGGAGCCTCTTCTTAATTAGAGTCTTATATACTAAATACATCTGGTCCATGCTACAACCTCATGTCCGCCTCATTTCTTACTCAAGGCCACCATGTGTACTCCAGGTGCCCTGACGTCATCTTCCAGACCCTTCCATCAAGTTCTAGGCTTATGACATCACATCATGTGACCTATCATGTAACTTGCTTGTCATGTGCCTCCTTCATCGTCCTAAAAGAAAAAGAAAAAGAAATATAAAACCAAAAGAAAAAATAGATAAAAGAAAAAATAAAATGTTAGGTTTGAAGCGTTCCATAACACTATCCAAGAAATTTCATACTTGGGTTTCTTGTTAATAACTGATGTAGAAACCAGTTATATTCTTTTGAAGAAAGAGTTGGACATGGTGGGTTTGAGCATGGACATATGGAAAACTAGATAGATAGAGTATATGAACTCTAGGAGATGGAGGGTGAACAATAGTGTACCAGGCTAAGAAATTATTTTGTAGGGTCCAAGATATTTTTTGGAAAGCTTTTTTAAAGGCCAAGTGGTTCTGAAGAACTGAGTCTTGACAAAGTCTTTGTCACCTACTTTGAAATCAGGAGTGATGGAATGTTATATATTAGTAGATTTCTGATAATACTGGTAAGCTATAGAGATTTCAGCTTTGAGAGTACTCTGTAATTCATTGAGATCTACAGTGAAGTTGTGGGCTTAGGAGAAAGCAATATTGTATTCAGGGTGAATTGTGATGTTTAGATAATATCCCTTATTAGTGAAGAACAGAGAAACACATGTAGTAGTACTTAGAGCATTGTTGTATAAAAACTCTACAAAAAGTAGAAGTTATCTTGCTAGTAATTACAATATATGCAGAAGTATTGCTTGAGAGTCTGATTTACATGTTTGGTTTGTCCATCACCTTCAGGGTAGTAATCTGAAGTAAAGTGAAGCTGCATATCCAGAGCAGTATTTAAAGAATAGAAAAATTTTGACACAAACTCCAAGTCTCTGTCAGAGATAACATGAGAAGGAATACTATGTTTGGAGAATACATAGAGGATGAACAGATGTGATGGTGTCATGGGCAGAGATAAAGATCACTTTGCTTGGTAAGCCAGTCAACTATAACCAAGATAGTGTCAAACCTGAAGAATGATGAAAGTCTCTTAATGAAGTCCATAGAAATGGAATTCTATAATCATTCAGGGATAGGAAGTTGTTTGAGAGATCTATAGGACTTATGACATTATGGCTTGGATTACATACAAGTGATACAGAACTTACAGAATTGTTGTATATCAGCATGGAGGCTGGACTAGGAATATTTGTGGCAAATCAATTCTAGTGTTTTGTTTTGACCAAAGTGTCTGGTAAGAATATGATCATGATTATACTAGAGAATGCATATACAGAGATTATTAGTAGATGGTACATAGATTCTGTTGTCAAGGAGAAGAAGACTATTTGGGTCCTTAGACTATCAGTCATCTATGAGGATGTAACTGCATGAAAAGAGGAGGACAGTAGCTTATATGAAGGCCATAAGTTGTTCTTAAGTAAAGGTTGTAAGGGTTAACTGTGATATAGCCAGTATTCCCTCCTTTAAGATAGACATTATACCATCTAGTGAAAGTGTCTAGTTTGGTGCCAAGATGACCAGAACAGAACTTGATGCTGAAAAAAGCACTATGCTTGCCTCCAGACCAATATCTTGGTAGTAGAAAAATACTCAAGGTTTTGATAATCTATAACAATATCAATGGGATAGGCCAGACCTTCTAGGTAGTGTTGCTAAATTTTGAAAGCTTCAAAAATAGCAAGCAATTCCTTGTCATATATGTCATAGTTCAACTCTGCCACAGTAAAAGTATAGGAGTGAAAGGCAACTGAATGAACTTCATTTTCTTTATTTACAATAGAAAGAATTGTAGCCAGAGCATAGTCTGAAACATCAGTTTCCATGATAAGTTAAACATCAGAAATCTAATAAGTGAGAATGGGAGTGGAGGTGAATGTTTTCTTGAGAGAGTTAAAAGCATCACAATAGGAGGAGTTGAACTTACAGAGAATGTCCTTCTGGTTGAGACATGTTAATAAAATGACAATGTTTGAGTAGTTAAAGATGAACTGGCAATAAAAATTAGCAAATCCTATAAAAGATTGAATATCCTTGAATTTTTTGGACTCCAGCTAGTCTTGAATAATCTTTACTTTGTCATTAGATATGATAAGGCCAGAAGGAAAAAGAATGTATCCCAGATACTCTACTAACTCAGAGTGGAACTCACATTTCTCTGCTTTGGTATAAAGACTAGTCTTGCAGAGACACTTGAGTACTTCTTTAACATACCAGTAATGTTTGGATATGTTATTCAAGTAGATAAGTATATTATCCAGATAGATCACAACACAGACATCCAAAAGATCAGAGAAAATATCATTCATAAATTGCTGGAAGATTATATAAGCATTAGTAAGACCAAAGAATATTACAGACTACTTGAATGATCTGTAACATGTTCTAAAAGCAGTCTTCTATTCATCACCATTAGCAATGCAAACTAAGTGATAAGTATGGTAAAGATCTATTTTTGAATAAATTTAAGCTTTGTGAGATAAGTCCAGCAAATCAGAGATGAGTCAAAGTAGATAGTGATCCTTTTTGGAATCTAGTTAAGACTGCAGAAGTTAACACAGAGATATAGTGAACTATATTTCTTCTTAATGAATAAGACTAGTACACCATATAGAGAGAAGGTTGGTTACATGAAACTATTACAAATAAGCTACTCACTGGTTGTGATACTTGAGCTGAATAGTGTTTCAGAGGTTCAGTATAAGGATATGATGATTGACAAATGATAAAAAGTATCAATAGGAATAATTAACATTATTAAGTCTGAGATCTAGCCCTTAGACATAGAGGTATATATACAAAAGAGTGATGGTCTGTGCACAAGCTGTTGCTATCACATGATCAAAACTCATACCTGATGGGAGCTGTCATCTGTCATAGCAGCTGTCAGGCTAATTTTAGAAGATAACTAATTATGTCACTACATTGATATGCTTGTATCTCTACTAATACATATCACTTTGAGATGCATCATATATTATTGGGAATGGATTGATGAGCACTTTCCAATGCAAGTTCAATCATGCAAATCCATTTAGCTATTCATGAGATATCAGCAAACAAAGCTTTTATAGCTACTGATGGCCTGATATCTCAGTCATTTGTTGTCACTTTTGTGCATCCCACACATATGTGGATAGCTCTCATTTGGGGCGTTCCAGCGCAACTTAGTTTGTGAAAATTGGTCTACTAGTTGTAGAGATACAAGCTGAATGAAGTTTGTAACAGAAACTTGTATTGAGGTTTTTCTTAATGAATTCCTTGAGAGCCTCTTGTTTGGATGCTGAAAGATAGTATATAGGGCCAATCAGAGATTAAGCATCTTCTTCCAGATTAATTTGGAGGTTATAAGAATAATAAGAAGCAAGAACTTTAGCTTTGGTTTTACTGAAAATGTTGGTGAATTTATAATACTCAAAAGGGATATTGGAAAGATCAGGAGGCTCTGCAAGTTTTGCAGAGTTAGCCTGAATGTCTGAAAAGCAAAGACAGAGTTTAAAGTTGTTAGAGCCCAAAAGTTTTGATATGTACAAAAATACCACAGTATTAATAATAGTAATGTTAGATCACTCAAAGGTAGACAAAGAGGTCTCAGATGCAAGTATGGAAGCCATAGGGTCTGATAAATGCAGAGAAATATCAGGAGATAATAGAGATGCTAATAGTATTTTAGCTATAATGCAAAAAAGAGCAAGATTTTTCTGCAAAGATGGATGGAAGTTTATTAACCCATTTATTTAGTCAATCAGTGGATTATATTAGGTAAGCCAGTTGTATCCAAGGACCAAAGAGTAGGAAGAATTAAGTGAAGTAACATAGAAGTCCAAATTTATACAATTACTAGTAGGGAAAATTATGAGCAAGTTAACAATTTCAGAAATAGTGCTGTTTGATAGTTTATCAAACAAGCAGAGGGCAACCAAAAAGACTATAGATATCTGTAGGTAGTAAGCATCCACAAATTTTGAGTCTACAAAGCAATGAGTAGACATAGAGTCAACAAGAGCTCAGAATGGAATTTTATTAAGATGATCCTAACTAAGAATCAAGGGAAAAATAAGAGAGACAAAGAGTGAATGAGAATTAGAAAGAGTGGATACATTGAGTCAGATAGAACTTATTACTGCATAGGAAAGTTCAATATGATCCTCAGTCTGTGCAGAGTTCTGGGGATCACTCTTTATTTTTCTGAAAGCTTCTCAAAAGCTGCTACTGGAAAATTAGCAGTTGCTGTAGTGCTATGGCCTTTGAGAATGACCATAGTCTGCTTCTTGAAACAGAAGTCCAACTTGTGGTCTCTTACTCCATAATAGAGGTATATATTGTTTTCAAGACACTTCTTATGCTTGTTACTAGTCAACTTGCTATTGCTGGCCAGCTTGTAAGAGAGATTCATCTACAGAGAATTGGATTATTTCTTGGAAGTGGGGAATAATGGTTTGGATGGAGATAATTTGGTAGATAAAGCTGCCAGAGATGTGTTTGCTTTGCTCTGGGAGGCTGTGATATTACCAGTGAAGAAAGCTTTATTTTGCTTCTAAGACTGAGACTCAAAAGTCTCTTTTTCTGCCTACCTTATACAGTGGCATTCATGGTCACATTTTCAGTAGCAATAGTCAATAATCATTGCCAAAACATACATATCCTGGAATAAGATGGGTTTTTCTTGTTCCTAAGTAAAGATAGGATTCTGAATCTGATTGGAAAGACTCTGGTAATAACAGTGGCACAGAACACTACTCTCCTAACCTAGTTGAGAGACATAGCACATGAAATTCATATTGTAAGTAGAAATCTTGTTGCTGGGTTTCATGTGGAAATTGTCTAGCATATTAGCTACTTTACCAACAGAGCCTGAAAGACCAAAATATCAATATAGCTCATCAACAAAAAGGTTCCAATTGAAGAGCCAGTTTTACAAGATGTTTTCTTTTTCCTGGTTGAGGCCCACCTCAAACTAGTCTTAGATAACTCTAGTAAGATAGGTTATTGTGAAGTTAATTTTCACAATGTTCATGTCAAATTGCATGGGATTAGCATGGAAATAGAGATGACATTGGAATAAGAAATTATTAAGCTTGTCAGACTCAGTACTGCTAAAGGTATTAGGAATACAGGCTTTAGTTTCTCTTGAATTAGTATTGGGACTGGAAGTCTGATTAGCATTAAGGGTGTTCACAAGTTGACCAAGTATATTAACTAACTGCTCATTAGTATTTTCACTCTAACAGAGTTTTGATCATGAGCAAGTAGAAGAAGTGGGTCTATTAGCTATCAGATTAGTAATAGGATTAGTAGAAAGAGCATCCTTCCAATTAGAATTATTGTCTGCAAGGACAATACTTAAGCTAGAAACAGGCAAAACTGTCTGGTCAGGTTATATAGTACAAGATGGAGACCTCAGAGATAATTGGTCTCTTTGATGAATATATCTTGAACATTGTAGAGCATTTGGTAAATAAGTGAGATTTTCACTGAAATACAAAATTGTGTTGAAAGATGTCCCAAGTAGTCAAACTAGAGTTGACTTTGAATGGGTGGAAGAATTATAATAGAAGAAAGCTATTAGACTTTGAAGTATGAAAGGTTGTTATGTAGGTAGGACTACAACAGAGAATTTTAGCAAACAGAACTGCTCAGAAGTGACAGCAGACTTGGTAGTCTAATAATACTATCAGGTGCAGTTCACACTGAGAATAAAAGTCTACAAAGTTGGTTCAGAGATGTGTGAACTTTGTAAAATGACTTTGGCTTCAGCTTATATGCTGTACCATCTGACTACTATATAGTCACAACTTCAGATGGGAGGAAGAAGTCCAAGATAGTAATGAGTACCATTGATTATCAGACTAGCAAATTATAGTGTAACTACTAGTCTTATATACAAGTATATAATATAGAAAATGCTTAGAGTTTCAGGAGTATAGTTCCTATTGCTTTAAGTGGAGGTTTCAGTAGTGAGACACTGATAGAAGTAAGGACTCTGTCATAGAAGACTGAGTTGGATAGGAGTATCACCATTATGGAAAACAGAATATTCAGATGGTTACATCACCACTACTAGGATATGTTGTGAGAAAAGTGGCTGTCATGGAAGACAAGCTTTGTATAGTAGATATTGAGAGGCAGTATTACCATAAAGATGTATTTTCTGGATATGTGAACTTGGCATATGACACTATTACCCTATATAGTTTTTAGCTTTGGTATTTCAAGAGAGTATCACTATATTAGCCTCTTAAAGAATTGAAGAAAATACAGAGAAGAATAACTCTATAGATTACAGGAGCTTTGCATATGTTACTATTATGAGGAGTTAAAGCTATAGCCAGCCTCATCCCTATCCACTTTTACCTTGATAAAATCATTGATCAATATCATTTGTATATAATGTCTCTCTCTTAACAACACATGATCAATGCTCTTTTGAATGAACATTATTCTAAGAAGGTCAAGTCTCATCACATAGCCATAGCTAATCTTACCTATAAATAACACTTGAAGATCAAGAGTTCTATAATAAATACAAACAATCATTTAAATGAAATTTTTCCAGCTTTTGACAGTTTAAATAGAAAACTTTCTCTTGGCTTTCATCTTGTAAACACTTTTCATAATTGTTTTTCTTTTTATTTAGTTAATCAAAATACAGTTCTTGTCATTTCTAATACTAGTATCAAGAATAACATCACTACCTTAGTCTCACATATCTGTAGAGGACAAGACATTATTGCTAAAATCATTCATCATACAATAAATATAACATTCACTAAAGCTAAATTCTTTGCTATTAGATATAGTATCAATTTTGTAACTCAAATGCAAAACATTGCACATATTGTTGTTATTACAGATGCTATCCCAGTTGCTAAACATATACATATATTTGGCACATCCATTCATCCATACCAATTGTACTCTATTACCATATCCAATGATCTTAGAAGTTTTTTTAATAGAAGCTCTAGTAACTCAATTTCATTCTGAGACTGTTGTAGCAGCAACTAGTAGCCTTATCACCTATTGGTTGACAAAGAGTCAAAATGACACAAGATAAATCACATCTTGCTATACAAATCATTATGAAAGTTCAGTAAAAAAGAAAAATGTAATTCTATTATCCACAAATAGCAAATGTACTTTTGAGCATCAGATTACAAGAGAAGAAATTTTCTTGACCTGAACAACAACAATAATCAACCTATTTGTTCCACTTATTCCAAAGGTAGTACCTAGCTGAAACATGTCAGTCTCTCCAACTTGCTGTGTACACACCTTATAAGACTAATTACAAATCATACTCTTATTGGTGAATACAGACAAAGGTTTTTTTCCAACAAGTCTGTTGCATACTCTTGTAGTATTGCTCCTATTGAAACAAGGACACATATTCTACATAAATATCCAAATATATTCTGCTTCCAAGACAGCATTATATAGTAAAACTATATATGTCTTTCTAGTAGTGTTACATTTCCCACTCTTCTTTTTTTTTTTCTTTTCCTTTTTATCTAAGTAATTATGTTGTGTAGTTACCACAGCCTACTACTGTTGTTATAGCTTAAAACTTAGAGTTAAAGTCAAAAGAGAAAACCTTGGATTGGGTTAATTACAAGAGAACTCAATGGAGTTTTTAGTACAAAGTATCTATCTTATATACTACACTGGATGGTCCATACTACTACTACATCTAACCTACCCTAAAGACCATGTGTAAAATATAAGATCAACATGTGTTAAACATGTTGTATAATATTATTGTTCTAGAAGTTTCTACTATATTCCATCATGACCATGTGACTGTGACATGTGGATTGTGTGACACATTTCATGTGACATGTTTGTGACAGTTGTGACCATGACATCACATTAAACCCTAATCCTGAATAAAAGAGAAACAAAAATGAAATGAAAATGAAAAGAGAATAGAAAAAAAAAGCAAAAGAGAAGAGAAGAGAAGATTAAAGCAACTGTATAATCATTCTAGAGTATTCTACCAAATTCCTAGAACATGCTTCATGTGACCAGTCATGTGCTCTCTTGCCAACTATGTAATCACATAACATCATTGACTTACCCCTTATACCAACCCCCCAGCTAAGCTTTACATAATCCACAGTATAATATCTCATACTAGTTTTGGGCTTTCAGCGAGGTACAAGTTAAGGGAGATCCACAGTGATACATATGGTTGAACATTTTTAAGTTTCTAGTATGGTAATTCGATAACGTTTCAGCGATACATTTCAAATTTTCACTGACATACGGTCAACTGTATTACAAATGAGTAGTGAAAGCAATTTTCAAAAAAACACGCTAACGGGAACCGATAATCTGCTGTCACCAAGGAAATAAAGAGTGAGCAAAAGCTGGGCCATGGAGTTGATGAATCTTCTCAGGGAGAAAGTAGGTGACGGAACCTTGTCACGTCT
>JAJOHK020001973.1:0-10895 GCA_022457215.2 Leucocoprinus gongylophorus
GAAAAATATCTCAGATCCTACAAAATCATCTCTCAGCCTGGCACTCTATTGTTTACTCTCTGGCTTCCAGAGTCTATGTGCTTTGTTCATCCAGTCTTCCATGTATCCATACTCGAACCTGCCATGTTCAACACTTTTTCTGAGAGAATATAACCAGCCCCAGCTCCAGTCATAATTGATGGGGAACCCAAATATGAAATTTCTTGGATAGTGGATTCTAAAATCAATCATTAATGGGCATACAAACTCCTGTATAAGGTAATCTGGCTAAGATATGAAGATACTAGAGACAAATCCAAATGGATCTCCACATCCAAACTCACTTATGCCACTGACTTGGTATCTGATTTTTACATCGCATATCCTGCCAAACCCAGTCCTCTTCCATTGTCCTGATCACACTGTTACATTTGTCTCTGGCCTCCACACATTTCCAAGGTGTCAGGTGCAGTTCACACTGGGGTGGAAGTCCACAGAATGGACTTGGAGATGAGCAGACTTGTGGAACAACCTTGGCTTCAGCTTATGTATTGCGCCATCTGTCTGCCGCATGGTCGCAACTTCAGATGAAGGAGAGGAGTCCAAGTAGGAGTGAGTGCTGAATGGTGTGTCGCCATTGAACACCAGAGATCGAGTTCAATAAGAGATTATCTTTGTCAATTATCAGACTAGCAAATTACAATATAACTACTAGTCTTATATACAAACTGATAGTATAGGAGATGCTTGGGGTTTCAGTGGTAAAACCTCTATTGCCCCGAGTAGAGGTTTCAGTGTTGAGATACTGACAGGAGCAACTCTATCATGGAAGACTGAGTTAAATAAAAGTATCTCTGCCATGGAAGACGGAATATCCGGAGGATCACAGTACTGCCATGAGACATGTTGCGAGAAAGGTGGCCGCCGTGAAAGGCAGGCTTGTATGATTTGAAGGTGGTTTCATCACGGGGACATTATTTCCAGACAGTTAGGCTTGCATATGACAGTATCTCCCCCTTAGGACTGAGCCTTCGAAGTCCTATTGAGTTGCTTCAAAGTCCTATTAGGTTTATCCAAGAATCCCATGATGGTACCTAGATCAACAATACATAAATGGAAAAAAGTTTTTCGCTCTTGTTTCTATATCATTATATCTTCCCCTGCCTACTCCGACCTTTTCCAGAATGACGCTGAAATACTTGAAAAGCAGTGCCGGAAGATGCAACGACGGCATGAGGAGGAGCAAAGGTCTTTCTTTCAACTGCAAGAGGTAGTGGAAGCCTGTCATGCAGAGCATGCGTCTCAGAAAGCCAGGAGAGAAGCGGAGGCCAAGGCCAAGGAAGAGGCTAAGGGTTGTAGAGGAGGAGGAGAGGAAAAGGAGGACAATAGAGTACCTTCAGCAACTCTGGGATGAGATGTTAGAGGAAGAGGCCACCTTATTGGAGAGGACTGAAGGATCCCAGGTCGCGGGGTCCAAGTGCAAAGAGGTCGCTGCCAGAGATGAGGAGGGACAACGGTCCTCCAAGAAGGCTAGAGGAAAGCAACCAAGGAAGTACTGCGGGGGTACAGTAGTCAAGATAGGGGGCTCTAACCCCTGCGAGAGGTGTGTGTGCGCCAGGCAGGATTGCCTGGCATACCCCTCAAGGTGAGTAATTAATAATTATACTTATTTATTGTTTTTTAATAATTTTCTTCTTTATAGCTACTCCTTTGCTTGTACCAGGTGCATCACACTCAAGCAGCAGTGTGTACCTCACACCCCTACCACCACCCCTGCCATGATCCCCATTTATGGCGGAGTTCTAAGTGCCATTGAAAAGGCACTCCAGAAGCTTGTGGAGGAGTACTGAGGAGTCAGAAAGTCCCTCTGGGACTTAATGGAGGGCCAGGAGAGGAATATGGCCCAATTGAAGAAGATTAGAGCTGTGATAGAATGGAGATGGAGCTTGGAAGAAAAGAGCAGGAATGGAGATGAAGAAGAGGAGTCTGAGGATGGCTCTAGAGAAAGTCAGGAGAAGGGGACTCTGTTGTCTACCTCCTATTAGATTAGTGGTTTTGTTTTTTCTACATAATAGAATTTATTTTTTCTGTGAATTAAATGTGTGAGTAAGACAAGATAAGAATTAAAATGAAAAAGAAGTTTGAAGTTCGAAAAGAAAACCCCAAAAAGTGCGTGGAAGCTGAGGGTTACTGAGAATAAGCAGACAGAATATACTAGAAATTAATGAAGGAAAATAATCCCTGTTAGAAATATACGGAGACAGAGAACAAATGCAACAGCATGATCAGGACAATGGGAGAGGACCAGGCTTGGCAGGATATGCAATATAGAAATTGGATACCAAGTCAGTAGCATGAGAAAGTTCAAATGCGGGGATCCATTCGGATTCGTCTCCAGTGTCTTCATACTCTAACCAGATCACCTTATACAGAAGTTTGTATGCCTGTCGGCGATCGATTTTAGAATCCACTATCTGAGAAATTTCATATTTGGGTTCTCCATCAATTATGACTGGGGCAGGGGCTGGCTGTATTCTCTCAAAGAAAGTGTTGGATGTAGCGGGTTCGAGCATGGACACATGGAAGACTGGATGAACAGAGTACATAGACTCTGGAAGACAGAGAGTAAATGATAGAGTACCAGGCTGGACAATGATTTTGTAGAGTCCAAGATATTTTTCAGAGGGTTTCTTTGAAGGCCGGGTGGTTCGGAAAAACTGAGCCTTGACAAAGACTTTGTCACCTACTTTAAAATCAGGAGCGGGGGAACGTCGTGCATTAGTGGATTTCTGATAATGCTGTTGGGCCACGGAGATTTCAGCTTTAAGGGTACTCTGTAATTCATCGAGATCTACGGCGAAGTCACGGGCTCTGGAGGAAGCAATATTGCGTTTGGAATGAACAGTGATGTTTGGATGATATCTCTTATTAGTGAAGAATGAAGAGACACCAGTAGTAGTACTTGGAGCATTATTGTAAGCAAACTTCACAAGAGATAGGAGTTTGGACCAGTTGTCTTGCTGGTAGTTACAATATACATGGAGGTATTGCTCGAGAGTCTGATTCATGCATTCGGTTTGTCTATCACCTTCAGGATGGTAACCTGAAGTAAAGTGAAGCCGTATGTCAAGAGCAGTGCCTAAAGATCAAAAGAAGTTTGACACAAACTCCAAGCCTCTGTCGGAGGTGACATGGGAAGGAATGCCATGTTTGGAAAACACATGAAGAACAAATAGACATACTAAGTCCATGGATGTAATAGTGTCATAGGTAGGGATAAAGATTGCCTGCTTGGTGAGCCAGTCAACTATGACCAAGATAGTATCAAACCCAGAGGATGACAGAAGTTTCTCGATGAAGTCTATAGAAATGGAATTCCATAGTTGTTCAGGGATGGGGAGTTGTTTGAGGGATCCATAGAGCTTGTGACGTTGTGGCTTGGATCACATACAAGTGACACAGGACTTGCAGAATTGTTATACATCAGCATGGAGGCTGGGCCAGGAGTATCCACGGTGGACTAATTCTAGTGTTTTGTTTTGGCCAAAATATCCGGCAAGGATGTAATCATGATTGTACTAAAGAACACATGTGCAGAGATTACCAGTAGACAGTACATAAATTCTGTTGTCGAAGAGGAGTAGACCGTTTGGGTCTATGGACCACCGGCTATCTGTGGAGATGTGTTTTGTAGCAATTGGGTCACTAGAGAGAGCTAAGAGGATGTCTTGATAAAAGATGTCCAGATCCATGATTGTAGCTGCATAGAGAGAAGGAAAAAGAAGGACCATAGCTTGTATGGAGGCTGTAAGTTGTTCTTGAGTGAAGATGGGCTTGAAGTTGTGAAGGTTGACTATGGCGTAGCCAGTATTCTCCCCTTTAGGATAGATGTCCCATCATCTAGTGAGAGCATCCAGTTTTGTGCCGAGCCAACCAGGGCAGAACCTGATGACAAGGTTGAACTGGGAGAGGTACTCGGACCACCGTGCTTGCCTCTGGGTCAATACCTTGGTAGTAGAAAAATACTCAAGGTTCTTATAATCCGTAACAACGTCAATAGAGTAGGCCAGACCTTCCAAATAGTGCCACCAAATCTTGAAAGCTTCAAAGATGGTGAGCAATTCCTTGTCATGTGTGTCATAGTTTAACTCTGCCACAGTGAAAGTGCGAGAGTGAAAGGCAACTGGATGAACTTCATTATCTTTGTTAACAACAGAGAAGATTGCAGCGAGAGCATAGTCTAAGGTATCAGTTTCCACAATGAGTTGAGCATCAGGAATCCAATGAGTGAGAATAGGAGTAGAGATAAATGCTTTCTTGAGAGAGTTGAAAACATCTTGACAGGAGAAGTTGAACTTCCAAGAAATGTCCTTCTGGGTGAGGCGTGTCAATAGAATGACAATGTCCAAGTAGTTGAATATAAACCAGTGGTAAAAGTTAGCGAAACCTAAGAAAGATTGAATGTCCTTGACTTTCTTGGGTTCCAGCCAGTCTTGAATAATCTTTACTTTGTTGTCGGACATGATAAGACCAGAAGGGGAAAGGATGTATCCCAGATACTCTACCGACTCTGAGTGGAATTTGCATTTCTCTGCTTTGGCATAAAGACCAGCCTTGCGGAGACACCTGAGTACTTCTTTTACATGTTAGTGATGTTCAGACATATTATTTAAGTAGATGAGTACATCATCCAGATAGATCATGACACAGACATCCAAAAGGTTGGAGAAAATGTCATTTATGAATCACTGAAAGGCCATGGGAGCATTAGTAAGACCAAAGGGCATTACAGACCATTCAAATGATCCATAACGTGTCTTAAAAGCAGTCTTCCATTCATCACCATCGGCGATGTGAACCAAATGGTAAGTATGGCAAAAATCTATCTTTGAGTAGACCCGAGCTTTGCGAGGTGAGTCTAGTAGATCGGAGATGAGCAGAAGTGGATAACAATTCTTTTTGGAGATATGATTGAGACCGCGGAAGTCGACACAAAGGCACAGTGAACCATCTTTCTTCTTAACGAATAAGACCGGTGCCCCATACAGAGATGAAGTTGGTTGGATAAAACCTGTGTTGAGATTCTCCTCAATCAATTCCTTCAGAGCCTCTTGTTCAGATGCTGAAAGAGAGTATATAGGACCAACCGGAGGTTGCGCACCCTCTTCCAGATTGATTTTGAGGTCATAAGGACGATGAGGAGGGAGAATTTCAGCTTTTGTCATGCTAAAAACATTGGCAAATTCATGATACTCAGAAAGGATGTTAGAGAGATCAGGAGTTTCTGCAAGTTTTGCAGAGTTGGCCTGAATGTCTGAAGAATGAAGACAGAGTTCAAAATTGTGGGAGCCCAGAAGTTTTGATGCATGCAAGAACGCTACAGCACCAATGATAACAATGTTAGGTCGTTCGGAGTTAGACATAGAGGTCTCAGATACAGGTATGGAAACCATGGTGTCTGATGATTGCAGAAGGTTGTCCAAAAAGAACGGAGATGCTAATGGTGTGTTGGCCGCAACGCAAGAGGGAGCGAGATTTTCCTGCAAAGATGGATGGAAGTATATTGATCTATTTACCCAGTCAATCAGTGGATTGTGTTGGGTGAGCCAGTTGTATCCAAGGACCAAAGAGCAGGAGGAATCAAGCGGAGTGACATAGAAGTTCAGATTCATACAATTACCAGTGGAAAATATTATGGGCAAATTGGCAATTTTGGAGATGGTGCTGTTAGATGAACCATCAAACAAGCGGAGAGCAACTGGAGGAGTTGCAGATGTCTTTAGGTAGTGAGTATTCACAAATTTTGAGTCTATAAAGCAATGAGTAGACCTGGAGTTGACAAGAGCTTGGAACAGGATTTTATTAAGATGATTCTGACCAAGGATCAAGGAAGAAGTAAGGAAAACAAAAAGTGAATGAGGGTCGGAAAGAGCGGATGTGTTGAGTCAAATCAGACTTGTTGCTGCACAGGGGAGTTCAACACAACCCTCAGTCTGTGCAGAGTCCTGGGAGTCGCTCTCTATTTTTCTGAGGGTTTCTTGGAGGCAGCTGCCAGAGTATCAGCAGTTGCTGAAGCACCACGGCCCTTGGGAGAGACTGTGGTCTGCTTCTTGGAACAGAAGTCCAACTTATGGTCTCCTGTACTACAATAGAGGCACAGATTGTTTTCGAGATGCTTCTTGCACTTGTCACTGGTCAACTTGCTATTGCTAGCCAGCTTGGAAGAAAGGTCCACCCATGGAGTATTAGGTTGCTTCTTGGGAGCGGAGGATGGAAATGGCTTGGAGGAAGGGTTCTTGGTGGACAAGGCCACCAGAGACAGATTTGCCTTGCTCTGGGAGACAGAACCAGAGGTGGAAGCTTTTCCTTGCTTTCGGGAGTGAGACTCAAGGACCTCTTTCTCCACCTGCCTTGCATGGTGGTGTTTGCAGTCTCTTTCCTAGTAGCAGTAATTAATAGTCATTGCTAAGGCATACATGTCCTGGAACGAGGTGGGTTTTCCTTGTTCCCAGGTGGAAATAGGATCCTGGATCCAATTGGGGAGCCCCTGGTAGTAACGATGGTACAGAACACTATTCTCCCAACCAAATTGGGAGGCATAGCACATGAAGTCCACATTGTAAGTGGAAATCTTGTCACTAGACTTCATGCAGAGATTATCCAGCATGTTGGCTGCTTTACCAATAGGGTCTGAGAGGCCAAAATGTCGATGTAATTCGTTCACAAATAAGTTTCAGTCAGAGAGCCAGTCTTAAAGAATACCCTGGTCTTTTTGGTTGAGGTCCACCTCAAACCAGTTCTGGGCTACTCCAGTAAGATAGGTTATTGCAAAGTTGATTTTTGCAATATCCATGTCAAATTGCGCCGGATTAGCATGGAAGTATAGCCTGCATTGAAACAGGAAATTATTAAGCTTGTTGGGCTCAGTGTTGCTGAAAGTGTTGGGGATGCAGGCTTTAGTTCTTCTTAAACTAGTATTAGGTCTGGAAGTCTGATTAGCGTTAAGAGTGTTAGCAAGTCGGCCAAGTACCTTAGCCAATTGTTCATTAGTATTTTCGCTCTGACAGGGTTTTGACCATGAGCAAGTAGAGGAAGTAGGTCTATTAGCTGTTAAATTAGTATTAGGATTAGTAGTGGGAGCATCCTCCCAATTAGGATTATTGTTCACAGAGACAATACTTGGACTAGGAACAGGTGAAGCTGTCCAGCCAGATTAGATTGTACTAGAAGGAGACCTTGGAAATAAATGGCCTTGTTAATAGATTCATCTTGAGCATCGTGGTGCATTTGGCGGATAAGCCATCTGGTCACTAAAACACAAGATTGTGTTGAAAGATGTCCCAAGCGGTGGGACTGGAGTTGAAGAATTACGGCAAGAGGAAGCTATTTGGACTTTGAAGTGCAAAGTGGAATGGATTGCAGATAGAACTGCTTAGAAACAACAGCAAACTTGGGAGTCTGATAATACTGTTAGGCGCGGTTCACACTGGGGTGGAAGTCCACAGAATGGACTTGGAGATAAGCAGACTTGTGGAATAACCTTGGCTTCAGCTTATATATTATGCTATCTGTCTGCTGCATGGTCGCAACTTCAGATGAAGGAGAGAAGTCCAAGTAGGAGTGAGTGCTGAATGGTGTGTCGCCATTGAACACCAGAGATCGAGTTCAATAAGAGATTATCTTTGTCGATTATCAGACTAGTGAATTACAATGTAACTACTAGTCTTATATACAAACTGATAGTATAGGAGATGCTTGGGGTTTCAGTGGTAAAACCCCTATTACCTCAAATGGAGGTTTCAGTGTTGAGACACTGACAGCAGTAACTCCATCATGGAAGACTGAGTTGAATAGGAGTATCTCTGCCATAGAAAACGGAATACCCAGATAGTTGTAGCACTGCTATGAGACATGTTGCAAGAAAGATGAGCTTGTATGATTTGGAGGTGGTTTCACCGTAGGAATGTTATTTCTGAACAGGTGGACTTGCATATGACAATTATATAGCATATATCATAAACTTCATTCAGCTTGTATCTCTACAACTAGTTAACCAATTTTTACAAGCTAATTTGTGCTGTAAAGCCCTAAATAAGGGCTATCCACATATATATGGGATATACAAAAGTGACAACAAATGACTGAGATATCAGGCTATCAGTAGCTGTAAAATCTTTGTCTGCTAATATCTTATGAATGGCTGAACGGATTTACACGATTGAACTTGTATTGAAAAGTACTCATCAACCTGTTTTCAACGATATATGATGTGTCTCAAAGTAATAAGTATTGGTAGAGATACAAGCATATCAATATAGTGATATAATTAGTTATCTTCTAAAATTAGTCAGACAGCTGCTATGATAGATGACAGCTTCCATTAGATATGAGTTTTGATCATGTGATAAAAACAGCTTGTACACAGACCATTACTCTTTTATATATATACTTTTGTGTCTGAGGATTAGACTTCAGACTTAATAATATCAATTTTTATTAATTTTCATCAATTTTTATTCTTTATTATCTGTATTGATCTTAATCATCATTGTCATCATTATTGAACTTCTGAATCACTCCTAAACCTCTGAGAGTACACCCAAGATTCAGATATCACAAATAAGTGAGTAGTTCATTTTATGATAGCATAGTAACAACATATTGGCCTTATAGAAAGCACATATGCTTTAAGGTAGGTTAGTTGTAGTGTATACACAGACCACGGTTTGTAATATATAAGATAAACTATTTTGTACTTAAAACTCTATTGAGTTTTTTTATATTACTCAATATAAAAGTTATCTTTTGTCTTTACTCAAGGACTTAAGTCATAACACTACTATGCTATTACTACAAGATGAACATACTGTAGTTATGCCCTTAACATCATTGTTCTAGTTTTTTCTACTATATTCTAGACCTATGATATCACATTATATAACTGTAGTCATGTGTTTCTTTATTGATATTATGATTGATACCTCGAGGATGCAACATAGAGATGGGCTTAGGGTATGATAACATGATTAGCTGCACCAAAGTAGTTTCAGTCAGCACCTCATATAGTAGGTGCTCTAGCCTTGCTCTTTTCTTACTGTCTCCTCATGTCTTATAACTTGGTTATATTGTGGTAACCACTAAACACAAAGTCCAATAGCAGCACTACAAGTAAATCTCACAGT
Source organism: Leucocoprinus gongylophorus (assembly GCA_022457215.2). NCBI lineage: Eukaryota > Fungi > Basidiomycota > Agaricomycetes > Agaricales > Agaricaceae > Leucocoprinus > Leucocoprinus gongylophorus. The sequence continues at coordinate 9,162 of JAJOHK020001973.1, forward strand.
TGGGATATCTAGTAGGAACATGAGTTGTGTATTCACAAGAGAACTTGATAGGAAACTATAACAGTATTCTACCAATTATTTATATAAAGTCTTCATGATCTATGCTATGACTTCTCTACACCTACCCTAATGTCCATGCCCTGTCCTCATGTCCATTACTTATTCACCATGCATCTTCCTCAAGGCCACTATACCATGTCTATGTGCCCTGACATCATACTCTTTAATCTCCATCATACATGCATACATTATGTGTACACTATGAGGAATCCATGTCTCTTAACGTCATCCTAACCCTAGACTCTTTCCAATCCTTCTAGACCCTAGATCCTTTCAGACTGCTTTAGACTATTCTCAACTACTCCAGGCCTATGACATCATGTCATGTGACTTCTTAGCCACATGTCCTCTCTCTCTTGTCATAGACTAATAATATAACTACTGTCTATAACTTAACACTAACCATACCAAAGTCTGTCCACACTTTTGTCTTATAACAGGTTACTTTATGGACTCCATATTGTTTCCTCATGTATTACTTGTATATATAGCATAGATACTATCCTGTATCCTTACACTTTACCATTTATTCAATCTCCTTTACTCTTTCTCAAGTCTTTGCCTAAGTGCAACCTGAGCTCTAGCTTAAGATCGTAACAATTGACTCAGAAAGAAACAAAAAATTAAATAAAAGAAAAAGAAAAAGAAAAATCAAGTAGATAAAAGGAAAGGAAAATCAAAATAAAATATAAGGGTTTAAGCATACTATAACAATCTCTGTCTTATCACAGATCAATTTGATCAAAACATCCAGCCACTCATGGAGATGGACAGAAACATTGACTTTACTTGATATAAAAAACTCTCAGACTATGTAATAATACTTTGACTTGAGTATCCAAGTGTTTTAGGTACCTCTATAGTATTTAAGGACTGGTAAATACACTATAATCTCTATTAGGACTCATTGTCTAAAGATATTACCACCTGAAATTGTAACCAAGCAACAAGTAGTAGCACAGTACATCAAAGATTTTTCATAACATCCACAACTCTGTACTTTTTTGGATAAGTTTCTATACTTGATTTGAACTCCATCCCAAATTCTGTAGACTTTTGCCTGAGTGTGAACTATGCCTGACAATGACATAATATCTCTCTGAGGAGAAACAGAGCAGGATCAGAGATAGGAATGCAAAGTCCAGTCTGGTTCAGTTCAGGTTTAGGTTGGGGCTGAAGAAGCTCTGAACTACTTTTAGAATATGAACTACAGATAGTATAATGCAAGCAACAGGCCTGAGAGCATCAACTTCTTGAATATTTTCCTGAGTCATATGATAGCTGTAGTTAAGTCAACAACTATTGACCTAGGTGTCATTAGTCAACCTCTTTAATTAGTGAGTTCTCAAGAGTTCTCAAGAGTCATATGACAGTGTCTAGTAAACCTACAGAATGCTTATGTCATATAGATTGTGTCTGGAACTTCTCAGCATATGTTGTCGAAAAGGTGAATAACAAAATTCAGGCGAGGACTTGGATCAAAGGACTTGGATCAAACCTCCACCGGCGAACTCCACTCCCAGACCTCTTCCTCGTGGGCACCTCATTGGCTTCGGATCCCCTGTGGCAGTTGGCTTGCTGCGGAATGTCAATGCTGATCATTTTTGAAAAAAGTCGTTCGTGTGTTTCGTCTCGTGGATGTCGCAGAATACCCGTGCATCATCTCTATCTCTG
>JAJOHK020001974.1:0-10895 GCA_022457215.2 Leucocoprinus gongylophorus
AATGAGTTTTAATGTTTTATTTTGTCTGAAATAACCTGTGAGGATATAATCATGATAGTATTGCAGAATGTGCATGCAGAGATCATCTTTTTGCAGTATATAGATTTTCTCATTTTTGAGTAGGAGTCTAACTGTCTCTAATAACCAATGTTCTACCAGGTGATAAAGGTATTTCTGCAGTGTCTCATTTTGCATAATTGCTGACTAGATGTCACTATATAAGCTATTGAGGTCAATAATGATAGCAGCCCAAAGTTTTGAAAAGACTAGAGTTATAGCTCAAAGAGATGTTATGAGTTGGTTATGAGTGAAGATTAGGCACATATTTTGCAGATTGACAGAGTTGTATGTAACTTTTCCTTTTCTTGGATAGAAGTCTTCTCTGTGAGTAATAGTATCTAGGTTGAATCCTAGGTATCTCAGATAGAAGCAGATGATAAGATTAATCTGGGAGAGGAATTCTAACCATCCTGCTTGGTGGCAGGAAAGAATTTTAGTAGTTGAGAAATATTCCAGATTCTTGCTTATATATCAGTTTCCACAATCATCTGAGCATTGGGAATCTAGTAGGTAAGAATCAGAGTAGAGATAAATGCTTCACAACATAAGAAGTTGAAATTCCAAGTAATATTCTTCTAAGTCAGTTAGATTAGTAGAGTGGCTGTATTTGAGTAGTTGTGAATGAATTTATGATAAAAATCAGTGAATTCCAAAAATGCTTGTATATCCTTAATTTTCCTGGGTTTAGGCCAGTTTTGAATTATTTGATTTTATCAGAAGATATAGACAGCCTGGATGGAAATAAGATATATTCTAGATACTCTATAAAATTGAAGTGAAACTCACATTTCTCTGCTTTTGTACATAGTCTAGCCTTTTATAGTCATTATAATACTTTCTTGACATGGTCTTTATACTGGGACATATTATCCAAATAAATGAGAATGTTGTCAAGATAGACTACTATACAGATATTAAGGAGATCTGAGAAAATATTGTTCATGAACTATTGAAAAGCTACAGGAGAATTAGTCAGACTGAAAGATATGGCTACCTATTTGAAAGACCTATAGTAAGTACAAAAGGCTGTCTTCTATTTATTTTCTTCTGTAATCTGTACTAGGTGATACATGTGATAGAGGTTAATTTTTGGATAAATGCATGCCTTTCTAGGTGAGTTAAGAAGATCAGATATTAAAGGGAGCAAATATCTATTCTTCTGCATAATGTGGTTGAGTTCTTGGAAGTCTACACATAAATGAAGAGAGCCATCTTTCTTTTTTACAAAGAGTACTAGTGCTCTATGTGAGAAGGAGGTCAATCATATGAATCTGGTATTAAGATTTTTGCTAATGAATTTCTTGAGAGCTTCTTGTTAAGTAGTTGAAAGTAAGTAGATTATTCTGATAGGGAGTTTTTCTCTATCTTCTGATTTGATTTGTAAGTTGTATAAACAATATAGGACCAGAGCTTTTACTTTGTCTTGCTGAAAATATCAGCAAAATTGTGGTACTCAGTTAGAATAGTAGATAGGTTAAGGTTCATTTATGATTCTGACTGCTCTGCTGGTAAGGTTAGTAGAATAGTGTATGAGACAGAAAGTAGTTGATTCTGGCATTCATGCTACTCAGATGTATAATTATGCTCCAATAATGGAAATATTGTGACATGGAGTAGTTGTAAGTTTGGAACTCAAGGCTAGAGTACTAGACAAGAGTTTTTTGGGAATAGTGGTTATTGAAAAGGATTTGGAGAGATTACTTCTTTTTTGCAAGTCCAATTGGAAAGTGATAGACCTAGTAGTCTAGTCAATTGTTAGATTATGTTGGATAAGCCAGCTATATTCAAGGACTAGTGAGTAGAAGGAGTCAAGCAGAGTAATATATATATTCTAGTCTTGTCATATCCCAAACATGTCCAAGATATGTTTGACTTCAATACAACATCAAATCCCTGTAGTTATTTGGCCATATTTGTGCACAAAACTCTGCCAGTGGTTTGATACTTTATAATAGACTTAATTTTATCAAAAGTCCATGTTATTTTGCTTTATTTGAGTCAAAATCTGCAGCCATATTTATTTGTTTCTGTTGTTTGATTATCTTCTTCAAACTCCACAAATTTGTTCAGATTTTATATATAGAGTTTTTCTCTCTCCAAATCTGAACTCCTATATAGTGTTTCACTAATGAAACACTCTCTTGGAGATCTGTTTTAGTTACTCCTTTTGTTATATTATGTATTTAAGGCTGGTGACCACTTTGTAATAGCTAGCCTGATAATCAACTAAAGTTGATACTAAATCTCTGGTGTCAATAGTGATACATTTTACTCCTCTCCTTATTACTTCTTACAAGACTATCCTCTAAAATTACAACCATGTGGCTTGTAGGAGACACAATATATAAGTTGAGACCAAGGTTATTCTGACAAGTCTGCATCACTGAGCTTATTGCATGGAGTTTCTACACTCTGTGTATGTCTGAGCCAACTCTGCAGACTTTCACCTTCAAATGTGAACCATGCCTAACAAGTCTCTAGACAGGAAAGTGATGGGTAGGGAAGCAGTTTCAGTAATGGTATTGTTTGATAATCTATCAAATAATTTTAACTCCATAGGTGGAGTAGATTTTATGGAGATATTATGCTTTAGTACAAATATAGAATCAATGAAGTGGTGCATAGATCTAGAGTTTATGAGAGCATAGAAGGTTGGATTCTAGATATGATCTGACTTGCAAACCAATGGTAATGTAAGAGGTAGGGTAAGTAAATTCAGGTTGGAAAGGATAGTGGCATTAAGACAAATGGGAATTTTATTTGCATAGACAAGATCACTGTAGTTCATATTTTGTACAGAGTTGGTGGGACTGTATTTTAGTTTTCCAACTGAGTAGCTGAGATTGCTTTCAAAATGGAAAGTGTAGCTTCTGCATGTCTGGCTTGGAATATAGTAGTTTCAAATGGATATAAAGAACAAACATTGACTTTGTAGCTTTTATCACTGTAGTACATATATAGATTATTATCCATGTGTCTTTTCTACTTATTTATAGTGAGTCTTCTATCATGCCTAAGTCAACTAGACATATCAATTTGAGAGGAAAAGTTTGAGGTTTTGCCTCCTGGATTTGGCCTATTGAGTGAGATAGGTGTAAGAATTCAAGATTGCAGTATAGAAGAGAAATTCCATATCTGGTTGTATTCCCATTCTCTTTCCCAGTGTCAGTTGTCAATAACTATTACCAAAGAGTATATTGATTGAAAGATAAATGGCTTTTTATTTTCTCTTAGACACATAGGATTCTATAGTTAATGTAAAAGTCTTGAATAGTATTTGTAGCAGAGAACATTGTCCCTCTAACCTAGTTAGGATGCATATCTTATGAACTCAATATTGTAGATAGCAATTCTATCACCAGTTTTCATTTGTAGATTATCAAGTGTAGCTATGGCATCTCTTATAGAATTGGATGAGCCAAAATGGTGCTGTAACTCTTCCAAAAATCATAACTAGTCCTCAAGCCAATCTTAGTAAATTCTCTATTCTTCCTAATCTAATCTGATCTCAAACCAATCCTATGCTACTTCTGTTAAGTAGGTCATTGCAAAGTTTATCTTTGTAGTTGTTATGATCTTAAATCCTTAGGATTGGATAAAAGAACAAACTCTTGTATTAGAGTAAACATAAGAAAACTCAATGAAGAGCTCTTTACAAAATAGTCTACCTTATATACTCCTACAGATGGTCCATGCTAACTAATGTGCATCCTACCCTAAATAACCATGTGTAAAGCATGAGGCCAACATGTGATGTCCATGTTGTATGACATTATTTTGTTCCAGAACCTTTTACTTCCTTCTTCTAAGTCCTGTAATCAATGTTGTGACCATACCATCAGATGTGACTGATGTAACTGATCACTTCTAACCCTAACCCCAGAGTTCTAAAAATAGAAAAGATGAAAAATAAATAAAAAATAAAATAAAAATGAGAAAGAAAATAAAAAGAAACAAAGTCTACTTTCTGTGATCTTGACAGTAGTATCTGTAGTAAATTATATAGGGTTTGTGCAGAAGTAGAGTCAGTATTGGAAAAAGAAGTTGTTTAACTTATCTAGGTTAGTACCATCAAAATTTTCTAATATCTGGGATCTGGCTACTGAGGATATAGGATTTATTGCCAGTTTTCTGAGGGCTTTAGTTAGGAGGTTTATGGAGTAAGGGGAAAAGGTGGTTGCAGAAGAGGTAGAGGTTGCTCTATTTCAGATATGTTTATTCAATTGAGGTCATTATCTACTGGTACAGTCTCAGATAATTTTAACATATTTTCTAGAATTCTCTAAAAGAACAAGTAGGTCAGTATTGTTCTCATTAAGTGTCTGGATTGACAAGATGGTATGGCCAGATTGGTGAATTACTCACTTAGTCATTAACCAACTAAGATTGCTAGAGGAATGTAAAATTTCAATAGGAAAAGGCTATAGAATTTGATTTTGTTTATGGAAGGCTGAAAATAATTTGTGCAACAATGGCTATGGAGTCTGATAATACTATTAAAGACAAATTATACTTGCTATGCTATCTACAATAACAGCATGGAAGATAGGTGTCATATGCAAGTCTACTCATCTGAAAACTACATCCCCGTAGTAAAGTTACCTCCAAAACATATAAGCCTGCCTTCCATGGTGGCCACCTTTCTCGCAACATGTCTTATGGTAGTGCTGCAACCATCCAGGTATTCCATCTTCCATAGCAGAAATACTCCTATTCAACTTGGTCTTCCATGACACAGTCACTTCTGCCAGTGTCTCAACACTGAAACATCTGCTTAGGGTAATAGGGGTATTACTACTGAAAACCCTGAGTATCTCCTATACTTTCCATTTGTATATAAGACTAGTAGTTATACTGTAATTTGCTAGTCTGATAATCGATGAAGATAATCTCTTATTGAACTTGATCTCCAATGTTCAATGATAGCATGTCAATCAGCACTCACTTCCATCTTGAACTTCTTCCCATTATCTGAAGTTGCAACCACATGGCAGACAGACAGCACAGCACATAAGCTGAAGCCAAGGTTGTTCCACAAGTCCACTCATCTCTGAGTCTATTTTGTAGACTTCCACCCCAGTATGAACCATGCCTGATAGTATTATCAGACTCCCAAGTCTGCTGTCATTTCTGAGCAGTTCCGTCTGCAATTCAACCTTACAATTCACACTTCAAATTCCAAATGGCCTCCTCTTGCCATAATTCTTCAACTCTAGTCCCACTACTTGGAACACCCTTCAACACAATCTTATGTTTTAGTAACTAGATAGCTTATCTGCCAAATGTGCCATGATGCTCAAGACAAATCCATCAAAGAGGCCATTCATCCCCGAGATCTCCTTCCAGTACAATTTAACCTGGCTGGACAGTTTCGCCTGTTCTTAGCCCAAGTATTGTCCTTGTGGACAACAATCCTAATTGGGAGGATGTTCCTGCTAATTCTAGTACTAATAATAATATAGCTAATAGACCCACATCTTCTACTCACTCACAGTCCAAACCCCATCGGAGTGATAATACTAATGAATAATTGGCTGAAGTACTCGGCTGACTTGCTAACACTCTTAATTCTAATCAGACTCCTAGACCCGATACTAATTCAAGAGAAACTAAAGCCTGCATCCCCGACACTTTTAGTAGCACTAAGCCTGACAAGCTCAATAATTTCCTATTCCAATGCCATCTATACTTTCATGCTAATCAGGCACAATTCAACACAGACATTGCAAAAATCAACTTTGCAATGACCTACCTTATGAGAGTAGCCCAGGACTGGTTTGAGATGGGCCTCAACCAAGAAGACCAGGGCATCCTTCAAGACTGGCTCTCTAACTAGAACCTATTTGTGGACAAGCTACATCGACATTTTGGTCTCTTGGACCCTGTTGGTGAAGCAGCCAACATACTGGACAATCTCCACATGAAGCTTGGTGATAAGATTTCCACTTACAATGTGGACTTCATGCACTATGCCTTCCAATTAGGTTGGAGAAATAGTGTTCTGTACCACTGTTACTACTAGGAGCTCCCCAATCAGATTCAGGACCCCATTTCTATCCAGGAACAAGGAAAACCTATCTTGTTCCAGAATATGTATGTCTTAGCAATGACCATCGATCACTACTATTGGGAATGAGACTGCAAACACCACTATACAAGGCAGGCAGAGAAAGAGGCCCTTAAGTCCCACTCCTGGAAGCAAGGAAAAGCTTCTACCTCTAGTCCTGCCATGGCCTCCCAGAACAAGGCAAATTCAGCTCTAGTAGCCTTATCTGCCAAGAACTCTTCCCCTAAGTTACTTTCATCCCCCGCTCTCATGAAGCAATCCAATACTCTGCAGGTAGACCTCTCTTCCAAGCTAGCCAGCAATGGCAAGTTGACCAGTGACGAGTGCAAGAAGCATCTCAAAAACAATCTGTGTGTCAGGCATGGTTCACACTGGGGTGGAAGTCCATAGAATGGACTCAGAGATGAGCGGACTTGTGGAACGACCTTGGCTTCAGCTTATGTGCTGCGCCGTCTGTCTGCTGTGTGGTCGCAACTTCAGATGAAGGAGGAAAAGTCCGAGTGAAAGTGAGTACTGATTGGTGTGTCACCATTGAACACTGGAGATCGAGTTCAATGAGAGTTTATCTCTATCGTCGTCGATTATCAGACTAGCGAATTACAGTGTAACTACTAGTCTTATATACAAAGTGATAATATAGGAGATGCTTGGGGTTTCAGTGGGAAAACCCCTATTGCCCCGAGTGGAGGTTTTAGTGTTGAGACACTGACAGGAGCAACTCCGTCATGGAAGACGGAATACCTGGAGGGTTGCAGCACCGCCATAAGACGTGTTGCGAGAAAGGTGGCTGCTGTGGAAGGCAGGCTTGTATGGTTCGGAAGTAGTTTCACTGCGGGGACATTATTTCCGGACAGGTGGACTTGCATATGACAGTATCCCCCCCTTAGGACTGAGCTTTCAAAGTTCTATTGAGTTAATTTGAAGTCCTATTAGGTTTATCCGAGAATCCCGTGATGGTACCTAGATCAACAATACATAAACGGAAAAGAGAGTTTTTTCGCTCTTGTTTCTGTATTATCATGTCTTCCCCCGCCCACTCCGACCTTTCCCAGAACAACACTGAAATGCTCGAGGAGCAGTGCCGGGAGATGCAACGACGGCATGAGGAGAAGCAGCAGTCCCTCCTCCAGCTACAAAAGGCAGCAGAAGCCCGTCGTGCAGAACGTGCAGCTCAGAAGGCTAGGAGAGAAGCGGAGGCCAGAGCCAAGAAAGAGGCAGAGAGGCAGAGGGTTGCGGAGGAGGAGGAGAGGAAGAAGAGGACAAGGGAGTACCTCCAGCGACTCTGGGACAAGGTGCTAGAGGAAGATGCCGCCCTATTGGAGGGGGCTGAAGGATCCCAGGCCGCGGGGTCCAAGCACAAGGAGGTCGCCGCAGGAGGTGAGGAGGAGCAACGGCCCTCCAAGAAGGCTAGAGGGAAGCAACCGGGGAATTACCGCGGGGGTGCCACAGTCAAGATGGAGGGTGCTACCCCCTGCGAGAGGTGTGTGTGCACTGGACAGAATTGCCTGGTGCACTCCTCAAGGTGAGTGATTAATAATTATACTTATTTATTGTTTTTTAATAATTCTCCTTTTCATAGTTGCTCCCTTGCCTGTGCCAGGTGCATCGCACTCAAGCAGTGGTGTGTACCCCACACCAATACCAACATCCCAGCCATGATCCCCACTTATGGCGGGGTTCTAAGTGCCATTGAAAAGGCACTCTGGAAACTCGTGGAGGAGTACCAAGGAGTCAGGAAGTCTCTCTGGGACTTGGTGGAGGGCCAGGAGAGGAGTACAGCCCAATTGGAGAAGATTGGGGCCGCAATGGAGCGGAGATAGGGCTCGGAAGAAGAGAGCAGGAAGGAGGAGAATGGAGATGACACGGAGGGGTCCGAGGATGGCCCTGGAGAGAGTCAGGAAGGGGGAACTCCATCGTCCGCCTCCTGTTAGTATACTGGTTTTGTTTTTTCTTTTTAATAGACTTTATTTTTTCTGTGAATTAAATGTGTGAGTAAGAAAAGACAAGAATTAAAATGAAACGAAGTTTGAAGTTTGAAAAGAAAACCCCGAAAAGTGCACGGAAGCTGAGGGTTAATGAAAATAAGCAGACAGAATATACTAGAAATTAATGGAGGAAAATCTCTGTTAGAAATGTATGGAGACAGAGAACAAATGCAACAGCGTGTTCAGGACAATGGGAGAGGACCAGGCTTGGTGGGATATGCGATGTGGAAATCTGATACCAAGTCCGTGGCATGAGTGAGTTCGGATGCGGGGATCCATTCGGATTCGTCTCCAGTGTCTTCATATCCTAGCCAGATCACCTTGTACAGGAGTTTACATGCCCGTCAGCAATTGATTTTGGAATCCACTATCCGAGAAATTTCATATTTGGGTTCCCCGTCAATTATAACTAGAGCAGGGGCCAGCTGTATTCTCTCGGAGAAAGTGTTGGATGTGGTGGGTTCAAGCATGGACACATGGAAGACTGGATGAACAGAGTGCATAGACTCTGGAAGACGGAAAGTGAACGATAGAGTGCCAGGCTGAGAGATGATTTCGTAGGGTCCGAGATATTTTTCGGAGAGTTTCTTTGAAGGTCGAGTGGTTCGGAAGAACTGAGCCTTGACAAAGACTTTGTCACCTACTTTAAAATCAGGAGCGGGGGAACGTCACGCATCAGCAGATTTCTGATAATGCTGTTGGGCCATGGAGATTTCAGCTTTGAGGGTACTCTGTAATTCATCGAGGTCTATGGCGAAGTCACGGGCTCGGAAGGAAGCAATGTCACATTCAGGGTGAACAGTGATGTTCAGATGATATCCCTTATTAGTGAAGAAAGGAGAAACACCAGTAGTTGTGCTCGGAGCATTATTGTAGGCAAACTCCGCGAGAGATAGGAGTTCAGACCAGTTGTCTTGCTGGTAGTTACAATATACATGGAGGTATTGCTCGAGAGCCTGATTCATGCATTCAGTTTGTCCATCACCTTTAGGGTGGTAACCTGAAGTAAAATGAAGCCATATGTCGAGAGCAGTGCCTAAAGATCAGAAGAAGTTTGACACAAACTCTGAACCTCTGTTGGAGGTGACATGGGAAGGAACGCCGTGCTTGGAAAACACATGAAGGACGAATAGACGTGCTAAGTCCGCGGATGTGATGGTGTCATGGGCAGGGATAAAGATCGCCTGCTTGGTGAGCCAGTCAACTATGACTAAGATAGTGTCAAACCCGGAGGATGACAGAAGTTTCTCAATGAAGTCCATAGAAATGGAATTCTATGGTCGTTCAGGGATAGGGAGTTGTTTGAGGGATCCGTAGGGCTTGTGACGTTATGGCTTGGATCGCATACAAGTGACACAGGACTTGCAGAATTGTTGTATGTCAGCATGGAGGCTGGGCCAGGAGTATCCACGGCAGACTAATTCCAGTGTTTTGTTTTGACCAAAATGTCTGGCAAGGATATGATCATGATTGTACTGGAGAACACGTGTGCGGAGGTTACCAGCAGATGGTACATAAATTCTGTTGCTGAGGAGGAGTAGACCGTTTGGGTCTGTGGACCACCGGCCATCTGCGGAGATATGTTTTGTAGCGATTGGGTCACTAGGAAGAGCCAATAGGATGTCTTGATGTAGGGTGTCCAGATCCATAACTGTAGCTGCACGGAGAGAAGGGAAAAGAAGGACAGTGGCTTGTATGGAGGCTGCAAGTTGTTCTTGAGTGAAGATGGGCTTGAAGTTGTGAGGGTTGACTGTGGCGTAGCCAGTATTCCCCCCTTTAGGATAGACATCCCATCATCTAGTGAGAGCATCTGGTTTTGTGCCGAGATGACCAGGATGGAACCTGATGACAAGGTTGAACTGGGAAAGGTACTTGGACCACCGCGCTTGCCTCCGGGTCAATACCTTGGTAGTAGAAAAATACTCAAGGTTCTTATGATCCATAACAACGTCGATGGGATAGGCCAGACCTTCCAAATAGTATCGCCAAATCTTGAAAGCTTCAAAGATGGCCAGCAATTCCTTGTCATGTATGTCGTAGTTCAACTCTGCCGTAGTGAAAGTGTGAGAGTGAAAGGCAACTGGGTGAACTTCATTATCTTCATTAACAATGGAGAGGATTGCAGCAAGAGCATAGTCCGAGGCATCAGTTTCCACAATGAGTTGAGCATTGGGAATCCAATGAGTGAGAATAGGAGCGGAGATAAATGCTTTCTTGAGAGAGTTGAAAGCATCTTGACAGGGTGAGTCGAACTTCCAAGGAATGTCCTTCCAGGTGAGGCATGTCAATGAAATGACAATGTCCAAATAGTTGAAGATAAACCGGCAGTAAAAGTTAGCGAAACCTAAGAAGGATTGAATATCCTTGACTTTCTTGGGTTCTGGCCAGTCTTGGATAATCTTTATCTTGTCATTGGACATGGAGAGGCCAGAAGGAGAAAGGATGTATCCCAGATACTTTACCGACTCAGAATGGAATTCGCATTTCTCTGCTTTGGCATAAAGGCCAGCCTTGCAGAGACGCTTGAGTACTTCTTTCACATGCCGGTGATGCTCAGACATGTTATTCAAGTAGATAAGTATATCATCTAAATAGATCACGACACAGACATCCAAAAGGTCGGAGAAAATGTCGTTCATGAATCGCTGGAAGGCTGCAGGAGCATTGGTAAGACCAAAGAGCATTACAGACTATTTAAATGATCTATAGTGTGTCCTAAAAGCAGTTTTTCATTCATCACTATCGGCAATGTGAACCAAATGGTAAGCATGGTAAAGATCTAT
>JAJOHK020001975.1:0-10894 GCA_022457215.2 Leucocoprinus gongylophorus
TGGTTAATGATGTCGTTGCTGTCAGTTTTCTTGCAATAATCCCACGAGATCTTGCAAGGAAAAGAAGGAGTAGGATTGAATGATTTAGAATCTTTATCAACTTCATGATGAAATCTCCATTTGAGGCAACTAGGACATTCCCAGAATTCAATAGAATTTTCTTGGTTGATGTTGAAGAAGCAACACAGTTCACTAAGAATGGCCAAGGTGTGAGTTTGAAAAGGATGCAATTTGCTATCAAAAATTTTCTTTGCCACATGGATGGAATCAGTGATGATGATTATTTTTGATATGTTTTCTTTGATGCAGGCTTGGTTGATGCTACATCTGATAGTGAACAATTCTGCCTCTGTACTTGAGATGAACGCTGTGTGATGAACTGTTTTGGTAAGAGGGAGATTGGCTATGTGTATATGTGATATTAATGTAGCAATGTTGTTTTTGATGCTAGCATCTGTTACAACTAAAGCCATTGATGGTGAGGAAGAGAGGCCTAGAACCATTTCATCTAGTTCTTGAGATCGTCTTTTTTCTTTTTCTTTTTTATTAACTAAATTAAAAGAAAAGTGATTTGAAAAATTGTTAGTTATATGAGAACCAGAAGTAAACTCTGGGTTAAGAGGAGAAAATGAAGGGAAAATACTATAGGCCTTATTGCACAAATCAATAAAATGGCCTTTGGCGATGTTCTTTTGTCAGTTCATAAGAGAGCTGACAGAATGAGGGTTAGGTTTCTTGAAGGAATTGTGAGGACCATCCATAAAGTCTCTTATGATATGATTTGTTGGAAGTGAGAGAGGTTGTATTTGAGATCTTCTAGTGAGTTTTTGAAGGTGGAATTTAATGGGGATTATTCCAGTGATAGCTTCAACACCTCCAGTAGGTGAGGTTTTGAATGTCTCTAAAATCCAGATGACAGTTCTTTTCTACATTTTGTCCAAAATTTTCTTGTAGTACAAAATAGGAGCCTTATTGTAGAACCATAGTTGAAAACTGTATAGTGCTATGGGAAGGATACAACATCTATACAGTTGGTGTTTCTGGACAGGATTGATTCCTTGCGTTGAATTTCCCAATAGTTTCATATATTTGACCATTGATATAGCTTTGTTCGAGTAATGATTGATATGTTGATGAAACGTGAGTTTACAGTTGAAAATGAAACCCAAGTACTTCTAAGTGTCCTTGGGATGTAATGTAGGCCCACCAGTTGGAGATAGGTCAAGTAAAGGAGGGTTGAAGGCTCCATGTAATCTGTTGAAATAAAAAACTTCAGTTTTCACATATTCGATGATAAGACTGAAACTGTCAAGAAGTTTAGAAAGTACATTATAACTATAAAAAAGATGAGAGTTAGAAATGTCTAGAGATTTGTTCTGTGCAATAATGAGACCATTGTCTACAAAAGAGAGAATGGAAACTGGAATTTTTAGATTTATAAAGTGTTTTTCAAGAATATATAAGAGAGAGGTGAGATATAAAGCCAATAAAATTGGAGAAAGAGCAGACCCTTAGCCTACTTGTTGTGGCAACCACTTATCACAAAGGACAAATGATCTCACTAACGAGTAAACCTCAAAGCAGAAGTATAATGTGGGATTTCACAAGAGAACTCAACAAGGAGCTCCTTCTTAATTAGAGTCCTATTTATACAAAGGGTTCATGGTCCGTGCTACTAATAAATAACCCTGCCCTTATATCTATACTTCATCCTCATTCCTGTCTCATGTCCTACTCAAGGCCACCATATGTACTCCAGATGCCCTGACGTTATCTTCTAGACTCTTTCATTAAGTTCTAGGCTTATGACGTCATATCATGTGACTTCCTTATCATGTGCCTTCTTCATCATCCTAAAAGCAAAATAAAAATAAAAATAAAAATAAAAATAAAATCAAAAGAAAAATAGATAAAAGAAAAATAAAATGCTAGGTCCAGAGCGTTCTATAACACTACTCCAATGTTAACTGTGAATGACAGGGATAATAAGTCATTCCACAAGTAGGATGTTTTCTTCATGATTAAGTAATTAGTAAAGAATGAGGAAACTTTGGATTCGAGACCTGCCTTCTCAAGAATGAGAACAAGGAGACAGTAATTGAGTAAAGGGAAGAATTGAGAAATGTTGAATGTGAGGGTACTTGTCGATTTGCCTTTGGCCTATCCTGAATCTGTAGTAGTCATATATAGCCCAGAAGGAATAGTATAACATTGTAGATTATTTTTCAGATATCCTTTGTTCCAATCACTAGACTTCGGATATAAGACTAAGTCTTCACACTTAACACAACATGTGTCAAATCTCACTCTATATTCATCACTTTTGGAAAACACCCCTTACTCACCATTATTCCAATATAGATTATTATCTCAGTTCTTGTGACTATCATCAGAAGCTAGAATACGTTAGCAAGATGGGAAGGAAATACTAGGAAACAATCTGAGACTATTCTTCAAAAGAAACTCAAGACAGAAGAGAAGCCTAAGGTAGAAACACTAGAAGGCTTTGAGGGAGATTCAAATGAAGTAGCAACTTGGTGTTACTGAATAATAATGTGTTTTAACAAGCAAGGAATCTTGGACAATTGAGAAAGAATCAAATTTGCCCTAAGCAAGATCAAAAATGAAAATAAACAATAGAAAATACAATGAAGATGATATTCAAAACTTCACTAATCAACCATCTTTTGCTTTTTGGAAACATATAGAAGAATTCTTTGTTACTACTGCAAAATTAATGACAACTGCAACTGAGAATTTGAAAAAGATCAAACAAGTGATAAAGTCACATAAGCATATAACAATAGAAGATGCTAAAACAATAATATCTTTTTTTATTTTAAAAATCAACAATTTATTACATGGGATACAAATAATAGGCCATGATTTCTGTAGCTATAATATACTGACCAAGTTGCTTGAAAAGTTTGGTTTTATAGTAGAACACTCTAAAACTGAAATTTTTCATTTTAATAGATCCCAAGGAGTCTTCAATCTTCCTCCTCTTGATCTTACTCTGCTGGGAGGATTCATATTATGGCCTAATGATTTATAGAAGTACTTGGGCTTCATATTCGACAGAAAATTGATGTTCTACCAATATGTCGATTTTTATGCAAACAAATTGATTTCTACTGTCAAATGCATGAAACTTCTCAGCAACTCAAACCATGATATCAAACGTCTCCAAAAATGTCTCCTATATAGTATGTGCATTCTCCCCATTGCGTTATATGGATTTCAGCTTTGGTTTTACAATCGTGTTCTCATGATGTATCATCTGAAAGCTCTAGAAAAGATGAAGAGAAGAGTGGCAATATAGATTCTAGAGGTCTTCAAAATATCCCCTTCATATGGTATTAAAGCCATCACTAGACTCATTCCCATTAAACTACATCTCCAAAAACTTGGCAGCAAATCACAACTACAAGTGCACAAACTACCACCTAACCATCTTGTATGCTCTCTCATTGATCCTCAAAGTAGTATATTTATATCTCAAAACTTCATATATCTCAATTTCCTCACCAATCAACAGCACTCTCTTATCAAAAGTTATTTAGTCAACATGGCTAATAGGTTTAATGAAAGTTTCCTGTCTTTTATTCCACTTCATTCAGAATTTTCTCCTAGTCTTAGAATAATTAACAATTTCTCAGATTGTATTTCATTCAACATTCGCAACAAAGGAAAGGATGATAAATATTGTGCTTACTAACTTGATGAGCTAGCTTTAGAGTCCTCTTCATCCCCTTCTACTGCCATCATAACATCAGATGCTAGCATCAAAAATGATATTGTTACATCTATTTCACATATACATACCTATAATGGACCTATCATTAAGATGATCCACCATGTGGTTTATGTTACAAGCACTAAAGCAGAATTGTTTGCTATCAGGTGTAGTATCAACCAAGCCTTAAATCTTGATAATGTGTCAAAAGTCGTTGTCATCACTGACTCTATTCACATGGCAAGAAAAATCTTTGAACCATCTATTTATCTCTACCAAGTCTAATTAGCAGCCATCCTCTCTAATCTTCATAAATTCTTCATACATCATGAGAACAATTCTATCAAATTTTGGGAATGCCCAAGCTATCTCAAATAGCATCTTCACAATGAGGTCAATAAAGAAATAAAAACCTTCAACCCAATTCCACTTTTTCTATGCAAAATATCTTGGAACTTGAGTAAGAAAAGCAAAAGTGACACTATTCTCAAAGTTTGGAAAATAACATTCCAAGCTTCAAATCTCAAGGGGAATCAATTTTTGGACCTACTTAATGATGATAACAACATTATAGAGCCATCTTATGTCAAAGGAAGTTTGTGGCTCAAAACGTTCAGCTATTCAAACTTTCTATGTGTGTGTGCTACAAGAGCAATCACAAATCATGCTCCAATAGGCAAATATAGACTTAGGTTCTTTCCTAGGAAGGAATTTAAATGTCTGTATAGTATATATCCCATTAAATCAAGACACTATATTCTTCATAAGTGTGGTAGATTTAATAGTTATTGGAATCTAAGAAGGGACTCTCTAAGTCATTTTGTTATGTTCTTAGAAACTAATCCAGGTGCATTTGCTTTTTCTGACATTTTAGTGTAAATTTTTATATTTTCTTGTTTCTTTTTTTTTCTTTTTTTCTTCTCTTTTTGTTTTTATTCCATGTATGTCTGTTCCTTTTGTAAGTAGTTACAAAGTAGCTACCATGGTCTGCCCATATGCTCCATGTAATAAATTGCTGAAGTAAAAAAATAAAAAATAAAATGATAGGCTATGATAGTTATATGTAGTAACTATTTAAATACAAAAAAAGAAAGGAAAACAAGAAGAGAAATAAAGGGTAAGGAATACAAAACTATAAGAAAATGCAAAACTAAGCATTTAAATCTATCTAATGCCTTCTTGAAAGCAAAATATGCCTGGATTAAACTTAAGGAAAGTGAGAATATCTTTGAGAGATTCTTGCTTTGAGCTCCATAACCTTTTGTATCATTCATAATCATGTAGAATATGTAATCTTGTTTTAATAGGAAAATTACTATATAAGCATATGACTAATGAATTGGAAAGAAACCTTTGCCTATATTCACTAATAGGAGCATGATTGGTGATCAGTCTAGTAATACAAGCATACAGTGAATTGAAGAGACTAAAATGTTTCAGCTATGCTCTACCTTTTGAATAAGTAAAATTGTTGTTGTTGTTATTTAGATTGAGGAAATTTCTTTCTTTGTAGTTGGATACTTGAAAATACATCTGTTATTTCTTGACAATAGAATCACATTTTTTTTTCTGTTAAAGTCCTATGATGTTTTACTGAACAAAATGGGACTGATTTTGTAGAATTTTGATTTCTTGTTGACTAGTAGATACAAGGTCTATTTATCATCACTAAAACAGTTCCAAAAAGAAATTATATTATATTACTTGAGTTCTTGTTAAAGAACTTCTTTAAGTCACTAGATATGATGATGGAGTGAATTTGATATAGATGAAGGAATATGTCAAAGATTCTTTTGACAGCTGGAATATTATTGGTGACAACAATAATATATATGATATCTTATATTTGAGATACTTAACTAATACTACATCTTATAGCAAAAATTTCTGCTTTAGTAAACATAACATTTATTACATGATAGATAGTTTTCTTGATAATTTCATATTCTCTCTTAATATGCAAGACTAGTATAGCAATATTGTTTTTAATGTTATGACTTAAAAACCTTAGAGTTAGTTAATGAGCAGATCCTTGTATAGGGTTATATAAGAGAACTTGATAAAGAACTCTGTACAGGATTGTCTACCTTATATACTAAACTCCATGGTCTATGCTAACTACTTCTAGCCTACCCTAAACAGCTATGTGTCTTGCCTTAAGGTCAACATATGCTTAAATATGCTATATAATCTCATTCTTCCAGAATCTTCTATACTTATCTATATGACATGTGATTGTGTGACTACAGTGTGACAGTGTGATAGTGACATCACATTACCCCTCACCCTAAGTCCTCAAAATAAAAATAAAGAAAATAAAATAAAAAATAAGAAAAGAAAATAAAATAATTAGAGTTCACTATCTTGAACTCTGATATTTAACACTTATGTCAGAATAAAATAATAATATCAAACTTTATAGCTATCATAATAGATAATATATAATTAACTAAATTTACCTTATAATATATATATTTAGTAAGATTATTATGACTTATAGCTGTTATAGAGTTCTTATTATAGAGTAATTTACTTTATATATCTTTAGAAGCTAATCTGACCTAAAGCTATGATTAAGCTCTTCTAGTAATTTCTATAATGTTTTACTAGGTTATACGATATTGTAACTGTGATATTATATCATATCCCTTAACTAGATCTAAAGAAGAAAATAAGAAAACTAAACTATAAAGGAAAAGAGAAATTGAAAATTATAAAAGTAAAAAATATCCAAGTTTACTTTGAAGATTTCTGACAAAGAGTCAAGAATGGTCAAAGATTATTGGCTAGATTTTTATTTATAAAAAAATCTCATCAAATATAATAAAACTGCTTTTAGTTGTAATATTTAGAAATAGTTTAAATGTTGGCTTAAAAGAAAAGTTTGTAAGAAAGTCTATAAAGTTTATAGATTAAGTACTTGAACTTTTTTATGATAACTACTAATTAAGATGATTAATAATTTATTTAAGTAGTCTTATAATAGAAAAGTTTCATTGGAATCATAAGAAAACTTGACAAGGAGTTTCTAATATATTGCTATACTATATATATATTAATATTACATGGTTTATACTATTAATAAATAATTACATTCTAAGATACATATGTTATCTATAAGTTTACTAAACTATTAGGTAAGGGATATGTCTGGAAAAGAAAACAATTTATGGAAAAATTATAAAAGACATCAGATGAAGTATAAGAATATTATTCATAATATGTAAATATATGAATGTAGTGGTTATATTTTAGAAGATAAAATCAATAAGAAGTGAAGCATGAGAGAAGTTAAGAGTCTGGGCATAGTGTTAAGCACAGTTCACACTTGAGAGGCAAAAGTGGTTATAACTCAAGTCCTAAAGTTTGGACAAAAGAGAAAACTTGTATTGTTTAACATAAGAGAACTCAGTAGAGCTATCACTATATCATATGACACTGCAGAAGGGTAATGTTATATATTAGAAATGATGACTTTATCTATATATATTAGAAGTGGATCATACTCACTAGTTTATCTACAATAGTAACTTAGAAGATGGAATGGAAGAGGGAACTCAATAGCTGTATATGGAAAAGTAGATGGATGTGATACTCATATAGATATAACAATCTTAACTTCAATGAATGACATTATATCTAGCTTATTTGCTATATAGTCATAACTTTGAATAAGAGAGAAGTTTAGATAGAAGAGGCATAAATATAGTATAGTTCAAGTTGATTATCAGACTAGAGAACAATATATTGTAACTACATTTTTAAATACAGAAGTGACAATCTAGTAATATTTACTTTATACATACTCTGGATAGTCAGTCACTATAGAAGTTGTGTTATGACTCAAAGATCTTAGAGTGGATTATATACTAAAACCACATGGTCTGTGTTAACTACTTCTAGCCTACCCTAAACAGCCATATGTATGCCTTAAGGTCAATATATGTTGTACATATTGTATGACATTATTTTTCCATGCATCTTATGACTTATAACCATTACTGTAACCATATTATCTGATATGACTGCATGATCTCATTACTCTAACTTTAACCCTAAGTTCTAAAAATAGAAAAATGGAAAATAAATCAAAAGGAAAATAAAAATAAAAAGAAAAGAAAAATACATTAAGTCTACTGCTTTTATCTTTGACAAGTTGTCACTCAAACTTCATAGATTGATGAAGAATATAGGATTAGAGTCTTTGGTTCTTGGAATAATGGTAGTTGGAATTGGAGTATTATTCATACTGGAAACACAGCTATTGAATGGTATGTAACAGTATATACTTATAATAACATTTAGAATAGGCTAAATAAGAGTTATTATTATAAAATGAACTACTCATTTGTTTGTGATATTTGAACTTTGAGTGTACTCTTAGAGGTTTAGAAGTGATTCAAAAGTTCAATAATAATGACAATGATGATGATGATCAATACAGATATCAATGATGAAAAGATAAAGATTAATAATGAATGATATTATTAAGTCTGAGGTCTAATTCTCAAATGTAGAAGTATTCATACAAAATAGTGATGGTTTGTATGCAAGCTATTTTTATCACATGATCAAAACTTATACCTAGTATAGCTGTCATCTGTTATAGTAGATGTCAGGCTAATTTTAAAAGATAACTAATTATATCACTACATTGATATACTTATATCTTTATGGATACTAAGCTCTATATGATGTGTGGTATATTATCAGAGACAGTTTGATGAGCACTTTCCAATGTAACTTTGATCATGGAAATCCATCCAGTTATTCCTGAGATAATAGCCAATGAAAATTGTAGTTACTGATAGTCTAATATCTTAGTAATCTGTTGTTACTTTTGTATATCCCATATATATGCAAATAGCTCTCATTTGGAGCTTTTTAGTGCAACTTGGTTTGTGAGAATCAGTTTACTGGTTGTAAATATACAAGTTGAATGAAGTTTGTAACATATTTATTAAAATCCAGTTCTTTCATACTACATGACCTTGAAAAAAACTGTTGGAAAAATACTATTCAAGATCATCAGTCAAGCTAGTACCCACTTGTTCATGATTTGTCTTCCAAGGTTAATATGAACTATTCATCTAATATTCCATATGTCTATGCTTAAACTTGCAATATATAATATCTTCTCCAGTTATAATAAATAGTAAACCAGAATATAAGATCTTTTAGATTGTCAACTCAAAAATTGACTATAGACATACATGCAAGTTACTCTACAAAGTTATTTGGCTAGAATATGAAAACACAGAAGAAGTGTCTAACTAGCTACCTGCATCCAAACTTGCTTATATTTCTGAACTCATATCTGACTTTTACTAAGCCTATTCTGACAAACCTGGCCTTCTTCTGCTACCTTAGCTCTGACATTCTTCTATTATTGTTTTTTTTTTCCTTTTCTTTTCTTTTTTCTCTCTCCCTCATCTATCTTTCCCTTGAACTTGAAGTAGTACAACTTTTTTCTTTTCTTTTTCTTTCACATTATTAGAAACCACAGCACTCACTACTTCTTGCATAACTAAAGCCTTGAGAGCTTAGCCTTAAGGGGAGGATACTGCTATATATTATCTGATATCCTGTCAGGCATAGTTCATACTGGGGTAGAAGTCCGCAGAATGGACTCGGAGATGAGTGGACTTGTGGAACGACCTTGGCTTCAGCTTATGTGCTGTGCTATCTGTCTGCCATGTGGTTGCAACTTCAGATGAAGGAGAGAAAGTCTGAGTGGAAGTGAGTGCTGAATGGTGTGTCGCCGTTGAACACCAGAGATCGAGTTCAATAAGAGATTATCTTCATTGATTATTAGACTAGTGAATTACAATGTAACTACTAGTCTTATATACAAAGTGATAGTATAGGAGATGCTTAGGGTTTCAGTGGTAAAACCTCTATTACCCTGAGCGGAAGTTTCAGTGTTGAGATACTGACAGGATTAACTCCATCATGGAAGACGGAATACCCAGAGGGTTGCAGCACTGCCATAAGACATGTTGCGAGAAAGGTGGCCACCATGGAAGGCGGGCTTGTATGGTTCAGAGGTAGCATCACCACGGGGATGTAGTTTTCTGGACAGGTGGACTTGTATATGACAGTATTCCCCCTTTAGGACTGAGCCTTCGAAGTCCTATTGGATTTATCCAAGAATTCTGTGATGGTACCTAGGTCAACAATACATAAACAGAAAAGGAAGTTTTTTGCTCTTGTTTCTGCATCATTATGTCTTCCCCCGCCCTCTCCAACATTTTACAAAACGATGCCGAGATCCTCAAAAAACAGTGGCAAGAGATGCAGCAGAGGCATGAGGAGGAGCAGCAGCTCCTAGCCCAACTGTATTATGATCTAAAGCTCAAAGGTTTAAGCAATAGAACAACTCTTGTATTGAGTAACACAAGAGAACTCGATAGAGTTCTTAATACAAAGTAGTCTATCTTATATACTATTCCTCATGGTCTGTGCTAGCTACTGTGCACCCTACTCTAAACAACCATGAGTATAACATAAGGCCAGCATAGATTGGCCATGCTTTATGACATTACTTTGTTCCCAAACCTTCTACTTTCTTCTCCCAAGTCTTGTGATCAGTCTTGTGACTACGCCATCAATTTGTGACTGATGTGACAGTGTGACTGATAAACCCTAACCCAAGTTGTTCTAAAAATAGAAAATAGAAAATAAAACAAAAGGCAAAAGAAAATAAAATGAAAGAAAGAAAATAAATGAAGTCCACTGTCAACGATCTTGACAATGGTTGTAATTTGAAAAAGAGATGTTTGGATGTAGACTAGAGATGAGTGTGGCACTGGATTTGAGTTGATTCTCAGACTAAGAAACTGTACATGATAACTGTAGTCCTTAAATACAGGAAGAGTCTTTTTAATAATAGGATACTGTGCATACTCTAGGCTTATCAAATACTGCAGGGAATGTCACTCAGAACTCCACAGGATTTGTTGTGAAATGGAGGAGCTCTTGTCTGTGGCATGATGGTTGATTGGATTAGAGTGCAATCTGTACCAGAAGATGATAAGTGAGTATGGAAGAACTTGGTGTTATCTAGGATGGATGACAGATGCAGTCAGATATGACAGTACCTTGTTTTAACAAAAATTTGATGTGTGCAGAAGGACAAGTCCCCTTATAATCAATACT
>JAJOHK020001976.1:0-10885 GCA_022457215.2 Leucocoprinus gongylophorus
AATAAGTATGGAAACTTATCAAAAATATAAAGTTGCAGACTTTTAGAATGACTTTGGCTTCAGCTTATATGCTATGCTACCAATAGTTGCTTGGTTATAATTTTAGAAGATGACTTAGAGTTAAGATATTCAGGAATAGTTGGTTATTATTAGCACCAGAGTTTGATGTTAAATATAGTAAACAAGATACTGAAGTTTAGTAGCAAGTACTAGTAGTAAAAATAGCATAACATCATCAACACTGGAGTTTAGTATAGAAATGTAATCAACATCTCAAAAATAAGTAAGATACTTACAAGAAAGAAAGAGATTACTCTGGAATTATGATCTAAAGCCAGAGTGTGTTACTCACTGGTACTAGAAATTGATGTTAACTATTATTGTTGATTATTAGACTAGTGTTATAGTACAAGAGTGTGGACAGACTTTGGACTAGGGTTAGGGTTAGGACCTTAGGTAATTATTAGTCTACAACGGACAAAGGGTTAGAAGATAGGCACGTGACCTGGAAGTCATGTGATAGAGTCTAGAGTGGTCTGGAAGGACTTAGGGTCTAGAAGGATCGGAAAGAGTCTAGAAGAGAGAGTTAGGGTTAGGAGTGACATCAAGGGACAAGGGTTCCTCATGATGCACACATAGTGTATGCATATACTCAGAGATTAAGAGTAATAATGTAGGACAATGGAGTAGGGTAGAGGGTATGACGTCAGGGCACATGTAGGAAGCATGGTGGCCTTATGGGAAACACATGTGGATGAGTAATAGGACATGAGGGAGAGGCATGGATTTTAGGGTCAGTAATATAATGTTGTAGCATGGACCAGGACAGAGTAGTATATATAGTAGTAGATAGAGTAGGAGCTCCTTATCGAGTTCTCTTGTATCAACCTGGTATAAGGTTTAGTCTCTGAACCAGCTCTAAGGTTTGGAGTCTACAACAGCTAGTTCAGAATAACTATCAACCTTAAATATATCTAAAACACCCTACTCTAAGGTCTATAGATTATTCATGAGTATACTATGAGACTGATATATTATAGACATATACCTTAATATCATCTCTTCTAGTTCTTTCTATAGTGTTCTAGATCTATGATGTAATGTCATGTAAAGCATCATGTGACTATGGTCACATGCCTCTTTATCATCCAAAAAATAAAAGAAATAGAAAAGAAAAGAAAAGAAAGATCAAATTAAAGAAAATAAAATATAAGGGCTCAAGTATACTATGACAAATTATAGTAATATAACAGAAATTACAACTTTAGGAAAACTTGAAAGTTTATTGCAAAGACTACCAATCAAGTATAATCTATCTTTAGAAAAATCTAAGAGAATAGGATATGATTTTCTAAAGAGGATTACAAATATTCTATTTGTCTATTATAATCCAGAAGAACAATACTAAGCTAACTATTAGAATAATAGTATGCAGATGATTAGAAATCTAAGTAAAAGTATCTAGAACATCACTTAAAAAGGTAGAATATACCTAATAACAACTAGAAGAAGCTAGTCTAAGTATTATAATATGCTTAGATACTAACAATTTATTTTGATTTTCTTTTCTTCTTATTTATTTTTCTTAATTTGATTTTTTTTCTTTAATTTAATTTAATTTTTGGATGATAAAGAGGAATGTGACTGCAGTCACATAATATGATGTTATAAGTCTGAAATATAGTAGAAGAAACTAGAATAATGATATTAGAGGTATGTTCACCTTATGGTAATAGTATGATAGACTTATAGATAACATATGTACTTTAGGGTGAAATTATTTATAGCTAGCATAGACTATGACTCTTTTGTATAAATAGTATAGCAATGCATTGAGTACTTCTTGTCAAGTTCCCTTATAATCTCTATAAGATACTTCATCTTTAAGTTTACTTAAGTGATTTATTGGTTGTCTTAACTTATAGTTGCCACAATACTAAGTTTGGGCTGGAAATGAGAAAGTATACTAGTATTTAGCAGATTTTGACTGTAGGTGAAAAATCTGTGAATAAGCTTATGAAATTTGGTATTTGTCAGAGCTATAAATATTGGACTTAGTTTTATTTTATTTTTCTCATTTTATTTTATAATAGTGTTAGGCATAGTTCACACTGGGGTGGAAGTCTGCAGGATGAACTCGGAGATGAGTGAACTTGTGGAACAATCTTGGCTTCAGCTTATATGCTGCGCCATCTGTCTGCCACATGGTTGCAATTTCAGATGATGGGGAGAAGTCCAAGATGGAAGTGAGTACTGATTGGTGTGTCGCTGTTGAACACTGGAGATCAAGTTCAATAAGAGATTATCTTCATTGATTATCAGACTAGCAAATTACAATGTAACTACTAGTCTTATATACAAACTGATAGTTTAGGAGATGCTCAGGGTTTCAGTGGTAAAACCCCTATTACCCCAAGTGGAGGTTTCAGTGTTGAGACACTGACAGGAGTAACTCCATCATAGAAGACCAAGTTGAATAGGAGTATCTCTGCTGTGGAAGATGAAATACCCGGATAGTTACAGCACCACCATGAGATGTGTTGCAAGAAAGGTGGCCACCATGGAAGGCAGGCTTGTATGATTTGGAGGTGGTTTCACTGCGAGGATGTTATTTCCAGATAGGTAGACTTGCATATGACAAAGAGTCTACAAAGCTAGAAGAGCCTAGACAATGATGTCAGGAAGCATATATACCACATTGCTACCACATGTAGGACACATGGACATTAGGGCAGGATGCACAGTCTTGCACAGTCACTGCGGAGTAGACATGAGGTAAACATATTGTTGTAGCATAGACCACCTGTAACTTATATAAGTAGGGTAGCAATGCAGTGAGGGCTCCTTGTCGAGTTTTCTTGTAATCCCCACTACTAGATAGCCTTCTGTGAGCTTTGCTGAAGTAAGCATACTACAAGTGCTATTCTGGCAAGTGGTTGCTACAACAGATATAAAGATGAAGCATGGACATAAGAGTAGGTTTAATTATTCGTAATATGGACTACATGTAGTAGTATATATAGGGTAGCAATACAGCAGAGACTTCTTGTTGAGTTCTCTTGTGATCTCCACTTGATATCCTACTGCAAGACTTATTGCTTGTGTTATTATTGGTCTTTGTGGCTAGTGGTTGCCATAACATTTTTCTTAAGGTCAATATGTGTTAAATATGTTGTATAATGTTATCCTTTCTAGAACCTTCTATACTCTTATATTGTGATATGTGATTATGTAACTATGACTGATATGTGACAGTTTGACAGTAATGTCATACTAAATCCTAACCTTAAGTTCTAAGAAAATAAAAGGAAATAAAAATGAGAAAGAAAATGAAATAAGTAAAGTCTACTGCTTTCAGCTCTGATACTCTTAGATTCCTCTATAGGATTACTAGATAACAATATGTCATTACCAAATACTCCAAGTACAGCAAATTCATTATGAAAGCTTAGTTAAAAACTTCTAGACTTTTCTCTTCTTTTAAATATTCATTATTGTTTATTATTTCAATCCTTTTACTTTCTCTAATGATTTTCTGATCTCTACAATATCTTGCCAAATGTCCAAATCCCCTACAATTGTAATAGTTCTTCTTATAATCTACTTTTATAGCAAATGAGTCTTATCTTGGCATGAATCTCATCTATTATCATTAGACTAGATATATTACTGTATTTATTTTTTTACTTCTTCTATAGAGGCTATGCCCATAGGCTCATTATCTTCAGACTTGTGGTAGAAACAACCTTGTCCTAATCTTTTCTGCCATTACTATTGTTGTTATAGTTAGTTTTTGTCCTTAGGCATTATTTCTTCTACTAAATCTTGCTTCTTCTTACTTACTTTTTATCTAGTGTCTATCTATATTTATTACACTCTCATACCATTGGTTAATATTTCATAAAGGGCTTTTTGTCTTCATGAATTTTCTTCATATAACTCTGCCTGAATTTCTCAATTAACACTCATTCTTTGTATCTGCTCCCTCTTGCTACCCTTTTGTATGAATTCCTCCATAATTCTTGAATCTTGTTCTACTTGCTTCAACTCTGCTATCTTTGCCAATTCATTATTTCCTCCAAACTCTCTTTTAAGTTTTGCCAAAAAGTTCTCTGCTGATTCAAATTCAAATTCCTCTGTCTCTAAGTTCTCTAATATACTTTTCTTTCAAATATCTGCTGATCTTTTCTATACATGTATTAAAATCCATTGAAACTGTTCCTCAACTGATTTCTCTCTCAACCTCAACCTTATATACCTTAATCTTATGTACAACTTGCATGTCATTACAGATTCCACTACTTGCACTGTTTCTTCACTAAACAAAGATAGCTTCATTACCTCTCCTCACCCCTTCCAAAGTCTTAGTCTTAAAACAACTACTCCTTCTTCTATCAATACTGCTAACTGATTTCTTAGGACCACCATCTACCTATTGTGCTATCAGAAGTCACAACTGTTTCATTTGGTTGACAGATACTTGTTGACTTATAGTATATAGTAATAGTAGTGTTGGTTTTGTTGGTGTGAATGGTGATAGTGGTATGGATAGGTTTAAAAAAAGAGCTAGTGCTGAAAAGAAGACTGTGCTAACTCTACTTTCAGTTTAATACTCCAAAGTCAACAATATCTCAGTATATACTAGTAGATACTCATCTTGTTCCACCTGATACCATCTACTAACTACCTAAATACTAACTACTGTCCTAATCAAAGTATAAACTATTTTGACTTAAAAAAGTTGTTCCATACTAGATAAGGTCTTAAGAGTGCTTGTTGTTCTCCTATACATACAGATTACAAGAGAATCTGCAGTACTGAGCTGATAAGAGAAAGAATACAATAAAATACTTAACACTGCTCAATTCAGTAATGAGTATGTTTAGGCTGGAACTTGAGCTTGGTCATAACTGTCTACAACTATACTTCTGATATGTAGTTGTTCTCTCCTTAGGTCTAAAGTCCAGCCAGTTTCTTCTTGAATAAAGAGCCAAGCTACTCTTCAGTTAAGAATTAAAAGAAAAAGGAGAGAGCCTTATGTAAGATAGTCTCTAAGAAGGCTATAAAATTCTAATGTTATAACTTAACACTCAAGTATTTGATAAGAAAGTGTACTTGTGCATTGAGTGATATAAGAAAACTTGATAAAGTTTCTAATACTAACTCAACTTCTCTTCTTCTAACTAGTATCATAGTTAACTTGAAAAATCCAAATAAATCAAAAAAAAATCCTACACTTCCTCTTAGTCTCCAGAATAGTTCACAAAGGGCAGACAAGATTATGGAACTAGATCAGAGATTACTTATGAAGAAAGAAAATTGCTTATGAAGATTGGAAAAGCTAAAGATAACTACAACAAAGATAGAAAGCCTAAGTGTTTCAACTACAACATATACAGATAACAACTTGTCTAGTCTTAAAACCAGTGACAAGTTGTTCTGGTTCAGCTATAACACCTAGTCCAGTTATTACAACTTCTAAGACTATTAAGCCTCAAATAGTACTTCCTCTTATTTTTTTGGTCTCCAAGTCTAAGCTGAAGGTCAAATTATTTTCTTAGGCTGCAAAAGCCAATATTACTTAGCAAACTCCAAGGTTTGCTCCTGCCTCATCTTTTGGTCAACAATTTATTATGTATTGTAATCTGTAGCAGACTATCTACAATAAGTAGTTTACAATTTTTGCCTTAAGAGACAGAAACTACTTTTATAGGCAGAGAGAGACATTATCAGAATCAATAGAAATCAAGAGAACATCTAGATAAAAGCTAATCACAATCAACTTACTAATTATATATCCAAGTCCACATACAGATCTATTATAGTGAGAATACAAAGTCAAAAGAAACTGAGAGAGATGAAACTAAGAAAGCTATTTACAGACACAGAAAAGTAAGCTATTTGAGCACTTATAAAAGCTCAGAAGGAGGAGGTCATTCTTGAGAAGAAAAGGAAAAGATACTTAAATGCTCCTTCAAGAAGTCAACAAAGTTTTTAATTAATGGAAATGGATCAATCAAGGGACTGTGAGCAAATATAGGGCAGTTTGCAAAGATATCTCAATATGTTTCCATCTGGTAATGGCTACACAGACATTAGGTACACTCTATAGGGAAAAAGTGCTGTTTATACTCCCTAATGGAAGCATAGTTGAAAATGGCTCTAGTTACCCTAGTATATAATGTAACTAACTGGCCAATGTAAGAGAGCCAACTACTACTATTGGAGTAGCTAGGCTAAGGAAGCTTGCAATTCTTGCCTCTGAAAGTAAAGAAATGGTGCCCTTAAACAGTAGAATGATTGAAAGATATCTTCTAAGCATTTAGATATAAGAGAACACTCTTAAAATACAGAATATCAATAGAGATTGCTAGATGAAGTCTAGTAGCCACTCTAATATTAGTCATATTATTATAGACCAGTTAGTACAAAGACTACTCAGCATTGCTTAAACAGTTCCAAAATTTGATCTTATAGTTGAAACTATAAGAGAACGATCCAAGTACAGAGTAGACAGCAAATAAATAGGCTTGTCTAAAATATACAAAGGAATATACTATTCTAGCAGAGCTTAGAAAGTCAGTGATAAGGATAATGTATTCAATATCCATACTAGTAGTCTTAACAATGTCTAGTTTTATAGTAAATAGCTTAGCATCAGAAGCTAGTTGTCATACATGTCACTGTCACAATATCATATGACATAAAGAAAGATATAGAAGGTTATAGAATAAATATTATCATAGTAACATGGATACAACATGTTGGCTTTATATATACTACATGGTCTTTGGGGTAGGCTAGATATTATTGCACAGACTACAGTATGAGGTATATAAGGTAGAATATTCTATACTAGAAACTCTATTAAGTTTTCTTATGTTAATCTAATACAATGTTTCTCTTTTATCTTAATACTTTGAGATTTAAGTCATAATATTAGAACTTAATTTTCATTTCTAAGACCACTCAACATAGAGCCTTCTCTATCTTTTTTCTCTTTTATTATTCTTGACCAGAGATAATACTACTTCTAGTCAAGAAGAATTACTAGGTCCTAGACATAAGAGGTATTCTAGCTAAACAGAAAAAACTTGGCTACATATAGTGTACCAAAGCTCCTGGTGTGTTATAGATGTACTTTTGTGGACATGTTAGATAGTGTTTTTGAGTAGTAGCTCTATATAGTTGGTTCACTTGTAATCTGTTTATAGAAGAGAATAACAAGTGTTTATAAGAACCTTATATAGAGTAAAATGATCTTCTTAAGTCAAAATCATTACATTTTTTCTTAAGACAGTAATTGATCATTTAGATAGTTAGTAGATAGTGTAAGATAAAATTAAAAAATGATCTACTGGTACTTATAGAGATTTAGTCTATTTCAGAGTACACTTCTGAGAGCAAGGCCAGTACTAGCTTCTCTCCATTACTATTATACACACCTTTATCTTCTATACTACCACCACTATCATTATCACCATCTCCAATTGATTTCCTACTACTTTATAATATAAGTCAATACAACTAAGTAAAGCAGTTGCAGCCCTTAGTAAGATAACAAGAAAAATATATGGCAGTGATACAAGTACAGTTAGTAACAATAGTAGAAAGAGTAGCAGGAGCAGGAGTAGAAGAAAAAAAAGCTTTAAGGCCAAGAACTAGTACTATATAAAGATGGCAAAACTATTCTTATTTGATAGAGAAGCAAGTAAGGTGGCAGAGTTCATGATGGCATATATTTGAATAAGAATGAAAGACATAAAGATGGAAGAGCAAATGTAGTGGATTTTAACATATATATAGAATAGATTAGTAGATATTTGAAAGAAGAATATCTTGGAAGATTTGGAAATAGGGAAATTAGAATTCACATCAACAGGTGACTTTTTGATAAAAAAAATTTGATAAAGGCAATTATAAGTTAGCCAAAGTAGCTGAACTTGAAAAAGTAAAAGTAGAAATCAAGATTAATGGAGAAAAGTAGAAAGAGGTAGTGGGTACAAGAAACAAGTATTGGTAGAGAAGTTGAAGAGAGAAATGAATGGTATTATTAGAAGAAGACTTATGGAAGCAGAACAATCTCTAAGGAGTATTAAGTAGACAACCAATTTAGATAGATATTAGAAGAAGAGTATAAGAGAAGAAAAAAGATCAAGGAATAAGAAGGAAAGTGAGAATTTAGAAAAGAGACAAACTAGGATAATAAACAACTAAGAGGGATTTAAACCATGCCTAGTCTCACTCCAAGTTTGGTCTAAGAGGCAGAAGAAATAATAGATACTGATATGACCTGCTCTGATAAAAAGAGTTGAAATAATAAATACAAGTATGGTTAGGAGTACAGTACAACAACAGTAATAGATAAGATTAGTACTAAGGCATAACCCAATAGCCATGAATATAAACAGAGAGAGAAACTGTTATAACTGTGAAGGTTTTTAGTTATATTGCAAGACATTATAGGAATCAGAAAGTTATAGGATAAGGAAGAAGAATTAACAATTGTAATAATATAGACAATTTAAAAGAAGAAAAGAGTTTGGTAATTCTCAATTAGACTCTTATAACAAGTTTTTTATACTAGCTAGTTATATTATACAAGTTGGTATTCTAAATTCAGAAGAATCCCTATATTTGTCACATTTTGTTTTGGCCACATCTACCTTGACATATAGATAACATCTTCCCTTATCTACACTCCATAATCTCTTCTAGTACAAATTATCTCTCTCTATTTCCTCCCAGATACTCATACTGGTTCTTTGTTAAACTCTATAGGCTCTTATTACCAATACCTAAGGATTACTAGTAACCCAGAATAACTTGCTTAATAGTCTCCATTCCAGATAACTACTCTAGGTAGTATATCTAGTATATATAACTAGTTGTTATGACTTAAAGATCTTAGAGTTGATCAATGAATAGAACCTTGTATTAGGGTTAACATAAGAGAACTTGATGGAGTTCTTGGTACAATGTATCTACCTATATATACTAACTATTGATGGTTTATGCTTGGCTATTTCTAGTCTGCTCTAATAACCATGTATTAGCCATGAGGTCAATATGTGTTATACATGTTGTATGACATCATTGTTCTTGAACCTTCTACCGTGTTCCATGTGACCATATAATTGTGTGACTGTATGACTATAACATCACTTCTAACCCTAACCCTAAATCTAAGAATAAAAATAAAAATAAATAAAAAAGCTAGAGTCCAAACTTTGTATATCTGACACTAGTAGTTTATACTGTATTAGTCTTATCCTGAAAATCAACCAAAACTAACATACTCTTTTAGTGTTGGTAATAACATATCTTACTACTTTCTAATACCCCTAAACTTCTAAGCTTTCCAAATTTCTTCTCTAAAATATGCAATCTGTGTAATTTATAAAAGCATAGTATATAAGCTAAAGCCAAAGATTGTTCCAAACCCATCTTTTATCTTTTCAGATAATATACAACTAACTTAATTGGACTTCTAAGATGCCTTATCAGATCTTGGATAAAGAGATGTAAACCATGTTTAACAATGTTACAACTTAAGACTCAAAGTTAAGTCAAAAGAAGAACCTTGTATAGTGTTTACACAAGAAAACTTAATAGAGTTCCAGTTACAAACTAGTCTACCTTATATACCATAGTATTACAAAATGAACTACTCACTTATTTGTGATATTTGAACCTTAGATACACTTTCTAAGGTTTAGGAGTGATTCAGAAGTTCAATAATAATGACAATGATAATTAAGATTAATACAGATGATAAAGGATAAAGATTGATGAAAATTGATATTGTTAAGTCTGAGGTTTAATTCTTAGATATAGAAGTATTTATACAAAAGAGTGATGGTCTATGTACAAGCTATTTTTATCACATGATCAAAACTTGTATCTGATGAGGGCTGTCATTTGTTATAGTAGATGTCAGGCTAATTTTAGAAGATAACTAATTATGTTACTATATTGATATGCTTGTATCTTTATCAATACTTATTGCTATGAGATATATTATATATGATCAGAAGCTGTTTAACGAGCACTTTCCAATGCAAGTTTAATTATAAAAATCCATACAGCCATTCATGAGATATTAGCCAATAAAACTTTTACAGTTGCTGGTGGCCTTATATCTCAGTTGTTTATTGTTGCTTTTGTATATTCTACATATGTGTAGATAGCCCTCATTTAGGGCTTTTTAGTGCAACTTAGTTTGTGAAAATCAGTCTACTTGTTGTAGAGATACAAGCTGAATAAAGTTTGTGATACTATAGACTGTAGTTTATGTGCACACTATAACTAACCTACCCTAAATTCTATATGCTTTCTATAAGACTAATGTATTATAACTATGTTATAAAATATTATCTGTTCTGAAACCTTCTATAATCTTTTTTGTGATATGTATAATCACTTTATGACAGATATCTTGCCTTGGTCATGTCTATGACATATATGACATCAAACTAATTCTAACTCTATGTTTAAAATAAGAAAATGAATAAATGGAATCTATTATTCTTCAACTCTAATAATCTAAGAGAAGTAAGTATAGATTAGTTTGGAGAGAATTCATATACTGAAAAAGACAACAGTAGAGGCATTATTAAATAGTAGTATGACATGTCTAATTATAAGTTGGTACATCCTGATTTAGCCACATTCATTCCAACCCACTGTCATATACAAGTCCACCTGTCCAGAAACAATGTCCCCATGGTAAAACCACCTCTGAACCATACAAGCCTACCTTCCATGGCGGCCACCTTTCTCACAACATATCTCTTGGCAGTGCTGCAACCCTCCAGATATTCTGTCTTCCACGGCGGAGATACTCCTATTCAACTCAGTCTTCTATGACGGAGTTACTCCTGTC
>JAJOHK020001977.1:0-10883 GCA_022457215.2 Leucocoprinus gongylophorus
GTTGTAACTGTGGAATTTGTAGTCTGTGTGACAGTTGTCACACCTTGTCATATCATCTTGTTCCTTTATAGGTTTAAAATAAGAGATAAAGAAAAAAAGAGAAAAAAATAGTTAAATCCAAGTTAAATCCAAGTTAAAAATAGAAAAGGCTTTGAGGTAAGAAACTAGAACTGAAAAGAACAAGTCTACCAGCTTTGATTCTAACAGTGAGTGTATAGTTGAGTATTTCTTAGACCACAAACTTGGGATTTCCTAGTGATTTGAAGTGATTTACTCTTCTACATAGTTGTTCTAATAGGATGTTAATAAGGAAGATGTGGGATCATGCAATAGATATGAAGAAGAGGTTTGTACTAGGGAAGAGAAAGATGTATCTGTTGTAAAGAGAAGAGAAAGGAGAGATATGTGAGTTTATAGAAGAACAATTGAGGAAATGGTATATTAAACTCTCAAAGTTGCCTCAAACAACACTAGTATTTTTTGTAGAAAAGAAGAATAGTAAGAAGAAAATAGTATAGGACTACAGATATTTAAATGAATAGACTATAAAGATGTCATATGCCAAGTCCACCCATCTGGAAAATATATCTCTACAGTGATACTGCCTTCTCAACATCCATTATACAAGCTCATCTTCCACAATAGCCATCTTTCTCACAACATGACCATACAGTGGTGGTACAACCATCTAGATATTCTATAATCCATGATAGGGATACTCCTATTCAACTCAGTCTTCTATGGCAGAGTTATGCTCCTATTAGTGTCTTACCACTGAAACCTCTGCTTGGGGTAATAGGGGCTATACTACTGAAACTCTGAGCATCTCCTATATTATCTCCTTATATATAAGACTAGTAGTTCTACTGTAATTTGCTAGTCTGATAATTGACAAATATTATTCTTATTAAACTCAATCTCTGGTGTTCAATGGTGATATATCAATCAGTACTCACTCTTATCTTGGACTTCTTCTTTTCACCTGAGATTGTGACCACACAGAAGTCAGACAGCACAGTACATAAGCCAAAGCTAAGATCATTCACAAGTTTGCATATCTCTAAGCCAACCCTGTGGACTTTCACCCCTAGTGTGAACTATGCCTGACAAAAGAACAATTACCCTTTGCCTCTGATATTGGACATTATAGAAAATATTGGTACTAAAAAAGTGTTTACTAAATTAGATTTATGATAGGGTTACAATAATAAAGGAGAAAGATGAGTTGAAGGCAGTATTTATGACTTTAGAAGAGTCATTTGAACCTGCAGTTATATTCTTTGGACTAACCAACTCTCTAGCTATATTTCAAACAATAATGAGTGAGATTCTACAAGACTTGATCAATACTGGGAAAGTAGCAAGTTTCATTGACAATATAATTGTAGGAACAGAGAAGGAAGAAGGATATGATGAAGTAGTAGAAGAGATGGTAAAATTATTAGCAGAAAATGATTTGTATGTGAAATAGGAGAAGTATAAGTGGAAAATAGGGGAAGTAGGATTTTTAGGAGCAATGATAGGATCTGAGGGAATCAATATCAATAGAGAAAGAGAAGATAAAAGGAGTGCTGTACTTTCCAACTCCAAAATAAATCAAGGATATATAGAAGTTTTTGGGATTAGCCAGTTGTTATTGGTGATTCATCAAGAATTTCACATCTATAGCTAAACCATTGCATGACTTATTAAAGAAGGGTTAGAAGTGAGATTAGACAGGAAAGTGGAAAAAGATGTTTAGGGAGTTGAAGAAAATATTTACAAATGGGCCAATGTTAACAACACCAGACCTAGATAAAAAAATGAGGATAGAAGTAGATGCTGACAGAGATCAAGCAGAGAAGAGATCATGGTAGGGTGCAACAAGAACTATACAACACTAGCCCTTACCTCCATGCTAAAGAATTCAGAGAGGATGATATTAGTGTCAAGAATGTATAGAAGAGATAGAAACAATAATATAGAGAAAGATTAAAACACATAAAACTCTTAAAAGAGCTCTTGTAAATGCAAAAGGATGAAGTTAGGAAGAATATTAAAAGGAATATACAAGAAGCTCCTCAAGAGCCTCCAGCAACACTATCTATTCCAGATGATACACCCCAAAGGTATCTCTCAAGTCAAATCTTACAACTGAAGATATTAACTGATACTTACCTCACCAGCCTATCTCAAGCTGCTAGAACTCTCCAAAAATTGTCTGAAAGTAATAGCAGGTACTAACAATGCTCACTTAATAAAGGAGAAGTTAAACTGGTCTTGAGTAAGGGTATTCAGATAGAGGTCCTCTCCTTTACTTTTCTCTACTCATGGCTTATGTATTAGTCTAAAAATACAGAGAATAGAACTAGAGAATGGAGACCAAAATCACAAGGAAGCTCTCTAAGGTCTCAACAGCATATGGTCTTCTCTCTATTTACAACCCAAAATTGGTCTAATGTTCTTTATCCTGCTCACAAGTGCTAATCCTTTTCTTTTCTAGTCTTTCTACCAGTTGCTTCTACTCAAGAGTATATTTCTGACTCTTCTGATCTGTGATCAGTTATGTTTCTGCCTTATTCTACTATCCAAACATTTGTGGCTATGTTAATTGTACTCTCAAGTGTCTGTTCATTATAGCTAGTCTTTCTTGAGTGAATAATATTTCTTTCTAGTATAATTCTAGTATTTCTATTCTTTCAGCAAGTGAATAACATTGCTTTCTCTATAGTTCTCTAGAGAACAGTATTATAGCATGTTTCTGCTATCACCAAGTGGCCTCTGTGAATAATAATGTTATGCCATATGTCAATAGTATATAGTATACATATCCTTTAGGATAGGCTAGGTGTAGTGTAGTATAGACCATTAGCCAAGTATATATAAGGTAGACACTTTGTAACTAGAACTCTATTGAGTTCTCTTGTGTTACCCAATACAAGGATAATTCTTTCACTCTAATTCTTGAGCCTAAGTCTTAACAAGTAGTAGTTAGCTAGTTTCAAAACCTTCTGTATATCCTTAATTCCTTTAGGAGTCAGCCAATACAATACTTCTTTTACCTTTTCTTCCATCTTAATCCCCTCCAATCCTATTCTTACTCCCAAAAATTTCACTTTCCTGACCTTCTACTTATACTTCTCTGATTTTATATATAAGTCATTTTTCACCAACCTTTTTATTACCTCCTTCATTATTTTGTCATGTCCTATCTCTTTTTTTGTTTTTACTATAAAGTTATTAATGAAGTTATTAATGAAGCTTCCTACTTCCCTAGTATTGATCAAGTTCTGTAGGATCTCATCCATTATTGTTTGAAACACAGCTGGAAAATTAGTAAGTCTAAAGAATATTACTGTAGGTTTAAAAAACTCTTTCAGCATTCTGAATGCTACTTTTTACTTGTCTCCCTTCTTTATCTATACATTTATAT
Source organism: Leucocoprinus gongylophorus (assembly GCA_022457215.2). Taxonomy (NCBI): domain Eukaryota; kingdom Fungi; phylum Basidiomycota; class Agaricomycetes; order Agaricales; family Agaricaceae; genus Leucocoprinus; species Leucocoprinus gongylophorus. The sequence continues at coordinate 3,413 of JAJOHK020001977.1, forward strand.
AACCCTAACTTAGTAAATACATTTTTTATATCTATCTTTTCTACAATGTCCAAAATCAGAGGTAAAGGACAATTGTTCTTTATAATCAAATATCTGTAGTCATGTACCATTTTCTTATTATGGGATATTGGCAATACTATAAGTCTAGATCTACTCTACAAAGTCTTAGTTACACTCCTAAGCTAGTTATAATCTAGACTAGTTTTTGATGGACTGGTAACTATCTCTACCTTATTGTCAGAGTAGTGAACAATAGGCTTGGTTTTATTTATTTTCTTTCTCTTTTATTTTTATTTTCAATTTAATTTTAATTTTAGACTTAGATATTATAGTGTACTAGAATACTAACAATTTTATTTTGTTTTTATTTATTTTTCTTGATTTAATATTTCTTTTCTTTTTATTTTCTTTTCTTTTGACTTTGACAATGAAGAGGCACATGACTATGGTCACATGAAATGTCACATAATATAAGGTTATAGGCCTAGACCTTGGAAAAAGAGACTAGAAGAATAATGTTAGAGCATATGTATATAGTATAATATTCTTATAGAAAACATGAGATGAATACATGATAGAAGTATAGACACCACATGGACATTAGGGCAGGGTTATTTAATATTGGTATGGACTATGTATCTATAGTATAAATAGGATAGCAATACATTAGGGACTCCTTGTCAAGTTCTCTTGTAATTTTCACATAAATATCCTACTAAGAGATTTATTACTTATATTACTATTGGTCTTTGTGACTAGTAGTTGCTACAATATTAGATAAAAAATGTAGTATAACATTACATATAATAGTCATACAAGTCACAAATAGTAACAGAAGCATGATATATGTCATAGAATTGTCACATATGTCACTGTCACTAGTCACACCATCATGTGACACAGAGAAAGATATAAAAGTTTTGGGATTATAGTGTACATACAGACTATAGTCTAGAGTATATAAGATAGACTAGTTTGTACTTAGAACTCTATTGAAATCTTATGTGTTACTCAATACAAAAGTCATATTTTGTTTTTACTCAAGAACTTAAGTCATAACACTTATTCTAATCTTTATTATCTAGTCTGCTATAGTAGTACTATAGTTATTTAGTTAATTATAGTTGTACATATTAATTGGTCAAGTACATAGACCATATGTTTGGACCATTCTACTAAAGTATATAATAGTAGTCTAATAGTAGAATACCTTACTTAAATATCATCTAGAGTTTTTGGGCATTTATAAATTCTCAAGTCAGACTAATCTTCTTACAAAGTGGATGTAAAAAAACCTGTTACTTTACCAAAATTTGAGTTACAAATACTATTAAAGCTTGTAGCCTTTTCTTCTCTCTATCTATAAGCCTTGAATATCACTGCTAATCTTATAGGGTTCTACAAGTTGACATTACCATGCAAGTCCCAGAACTTCTTTAAACATTGTTCCAATAATAATTACAATTTCTCTTCTCTTACTGTCATTCTATAAGCTCTCTACTATCTAGTTAACATATGTAGAAAGACCAGCTATTTTGTTCCTAACCTTGCTGCTGAGGCCTATACAGTTTCAAATCTCTTTTCCAACAAGCCAAACACTACTACTTGTCAGGATCGCAAGAAGTAAAACTTAGCTTCTTTTCATCTCTGTTTCTCTTTCCATTTTCCTCTCTATTTTCTTCCCTTTTGGTTCTATTTTTAGCATGTAGGACTAGGATTAGAGATGGCATGAGTCAGGTGACAGGAGGAAGATTCTAGAAGGATAATATCATACTATATAGAAACCTTATGGCTAATACATGGTTGTTTAGGGTAGGTTAGAAATAGCTAGCACAGCCCCTGAGGACTCAGTATATAAAGGTAGATTATCCTGTACAGAGTTCTCTATCAAGTTCTCTTGTGTCACCCAATACAAGGTTACCTCTTAACCCAACTCTAAGGGCTCTAAGTCATAACACTACTGTTACAACTTAAATCATAGTGTAAAGACAAAAGAGCAACTTTATATTGGTTAACATAAGAAAACTTGGTAGAGTTCCTAGTATAAGTGAGTCTACTTTATGTACCTTTAGTGTATAGTCTGTGTGTACTTTACATTTAGCCTATTCTAAGTATTATGAGTTATATATTTAAGAGTTATCTTATTATAAGATATACAATATTACTTTTCTCTTGTGTTATACAATGTTGTGACTGTGACAGTCACATATGATGCCATATTATCCTCTTTTTACTAAGTCTAAAATAAGGAAAAATAGAAATAGAAAAAGAGATTAAATGAGAAATAGAAGAAACTTATATAATAGAAGAAAAGTTAAAAAGAAACAAGTCAACTATTCTTGAATCTGGCAACCACCAAAGCCCATAGTATTTATCTCCTTAACTTTACTGCTCTCCACTATTGATCTTTGAGCTTGATTTTGGCTACTGTCCAACCACTCTTATCTATTGTTAATGACAACCTTCTCTCTTTTCAGGCTAATATTAGGATAACTGGGCAAAGATTATAGAAATGCTATGGAGATTATGACTCCAGGAAGTCCCAAGTATATTATTATAATGAATAAGTACAAGTAGTGCTGTTATGCTAGAAAATACTTTTTAAAGTGAAAGAACATACTCTTATAAGATTTTTAAGCATTTAAGACCTCTTTGAAGGCATTAGCAAGAAGAATTTATACTCCCAGATAATATCTTGGACTCTCTTAAGTAAATTCAAAACTCAAGAGATAGTATAGTAGTCATTAAACAAATCAGACTTCAGACTTAGAATCTACTAGAACAAACTGAGTAAAGTATTAGGAAATACCTAGCTATCTGATGTTCTGGCTTATATGTACACAGAGATCACTCAGTGATGACAGAAATATACTATAATATGGTTTTATAGAAAAATATAGAGTAAGCAATATCACCTACTTGTAAAAGGAACAAAAACACTAGAATTATACTAGAAAGAAATATTATCCACTTGTGAAAATCTAACTATGAGAAACCAGCACTTGAGAGCACAATTGGCATAGCTATGAATGTTTGAACAGTAAAATAAGGTAGGAACATAATAGATCAGGAGCCAGAAGAGTCAGAAATATACTTACAAGTAGAAGTGGCTAATAGGAATGACTAAGGAGGAATGGAATTGGTATTCATAAGCAGAGAACAATTATTGGCCCAATTTTGGATTGTTAATAGAGAGAGAACCATGTGCTTTTAGAGTCTTGGAAGTCTTCCTTATGATTTTGATCTCTATTCTCTATGTCCATTCTCTGTATTTTTAGACTAATATATAAGCCATGAGAAGAGTGAAAAAGAGATTCTCTATCTGAATTCTCTCACTTAAGAGTGATTTAATCACTATTTTATTGAGTGAGCATTGTTAGTACCTTCTATCACTTTTGGGCAGATTTGGAGAGTTCTAGCAGCCTGGAAAATGCTGGCAAAGTGAGTATCAGTTAATATCATCTGTCATAAGGTTTGACTTAAGGGATGTCTTTGGAATGCATTATCTAGGATGGATAGTGTTGTGATGGGCTCTTAAGGAGCTATCTAATCTATTCACTAGATTTTCCAAAGGAGCTTGTTATATAGTGTAAGGTTCACTGTTTGGGAGTATGCTAGTAAGGAAACACATTCATGAGTGGATATTCTCTATCAATTTCTTTTTATAATCATTTTAATAATATCTTTTTTTGCATTTTACAAGTATTCTTATAGGTTTTTTACATATTCTTTTCTGCTATTTTATCTTTGTTTTTATTTTTTATATATATTTCTAACACTGATATTGTCTCCTCTGAATTATATAGCATACAGTTAAAGGCTAGTATTGCATAGTTCTTGTTGCACTCTAGCATAACCTCTTTTTTGCTTGACCACTGTCAGTGTATGCTTCCAGAAAGTCCTAAGAGAACAAAATAGAAACTTCTAAAAATAGTGACTATTTTAAATACAAAAGGAGTTCATTCCAATCTAACAGAACTGTGCTAATATAAGAGAGAAATAATCATAGCCAAATAGTTAGAAACTCTACTAAAAACAACTAGAATATTACAAAAAGAGGAAAAGAGGAAATCTACATTGAGTATACAAGAAGAACTTAAAAGTAGATATTAACAGTATATATATAGAATTTGGTGGGATTTGGTAGAGTTAAGAAGAGAGACTGTAGAGGCTAGTAGGGTTGAATAGTAACTATTAAGAGAAGAAATCACTATCAAGTTTGGTAGTGGTAGCAATAACTAACCAAAATAGTCAATAATATACTAAGTAGTCTTATATTGCAAAGATGTTATGATTCAATAATCTTAGAGTTGATCAAAGAAAAGAATCTTATATTAGAGTTAACACAAGAGAACTCAATAGAATTCTTAGTACAATATATCTACCTATATATACTAACTAGTATTGGTCCATACTCAACTATTTCTAGTCTGCCCTAAAGACCATGTATCAGCCATGAGGTCAACATATGTTATATATATTATATGACATTATTGTTCTCAAACCTTTTATTATGTTTCTTATGACCACATAATCATATGACTACTACTGTGACTATGACATCTGATGTGACTGATATGTGACAGTGTGATCATGATGTCACTCTAACCCTAACCCTAGATCTAAGAAAAAGAAAAAGAAAAAGAAAATTAAATAAAAAAGCTAGAGTCTAAACTTTATTTATACTAATAATACATAGTTTATGCTAATGATAAATAACCCTATCTTAATATACATATGTTAACTATGAATATACCATGTATATACTATGAGATAAATATATTATAGACATATACTTGAACATTATTTCTTTTAGTTCTTTATATCATATATTAGGCCTATGATATAATGTCATGTGATGTTCTATATGATTGTGGTCACATGTGTCTTTATCAAATCAAAATAACATATATGTCAGACTTACAAAGTTTGGACCCAACTTTCTTCTAAAAATTTTCCTTTTTATTTTCATTTCTCTTATTATTTTATTTTTAGAACTAGGATTAGGGTCTAGCATGACAACAAAGATACTCTGTCATAAGTCATATGACATAGTCACAATGGAATTTGGAAGAATAATGTCATACAACATGTTTAACATATGCTGACCTTAAGGTAAACATATAGTCATTTAGAGTAGACTAAAGTAGTAGAATATGGACTATAGACTTTTAGTATATAAGATAGAAGATTCTATACAAAGTTCTCTATCAAGTTCTCTTGTATTGAACCAATACAAGTTTCTTTTCCTTGATTAACTCTAAGGTCTTGAGGTTATAATGAATATAGGAGTTCAAACATACTATGATAATGGTAGGGAGTCCCCTTATAACTAACATTCTAAATGTCTCTATCATAAATGTCTCTAGTCATACTGTTCTCATTATTCCTCATCAAGTAAGCTGATTTATAAAATTATCTCATATAGTAATAGTGGTATTCTTATATTTTTCTTCTTTCTTACTTATTATTTCCTCAAGAATGCTATACATACTCCTTATAATCATTAGGTATATATAGTAGTAGATACAGACATATATCCTTAGGCTTCACCAATTAATCTTTTTCTTCATTCTTTCCTAAGTCTTTACCTAAGTTGTAACCTGAGCCAAGCTTAGAATTGTAACACTGCTGATATATTGTGGTCTTCAATATCTGATTTGAAAGTAGATAACAATGTTTTTATAAAAGCTCAAATTTTAGAGCTATATAGTAGAGCTATATAGCCCTCTAAAAAATTTTCCAAAAAATATCTTGACCCTTATAGAATAATTTCCCAATCTAATACTTTGTTATTTACTCTTTAACTTCTAGAGTTCATACATTCAGGTTTCCATGTCTCCATGCTTAAACTAGCCACTACTAACACTTTCTCTGAGAAAACTCAACCTATCAAATACTAGTTATCATTGACAAAGAACTTGAGTATGAAATTTCACAGATTGTGAACTCTAAAATTGATTGAAGAAGAGCCTACAAGCTTCTTTACAAAATTATTTAGCTAGAGTATGAAAAAACTGAGAACAAATCTAAGTGGCTTTCTACTACTGAACCTACTCATACTATGGACTTGGTCACTTATTTTCTTAGTACTTACTCTGCAAAGCCCAAATCTCTCTCTCTGTCTTAATCATGCTACTACAAAGTCCAACTCCAGCCTCTACATACTTTTAATAGAATTTTCTCTTGTTTTTTAACTTTATTTTCTTATCTTACTTTTTCTCTCATAATAATTCTAATTAGTTTTTTTCCTTACTTATTTTCACTCTTAAATTGAGATATCAAAACAAGATTTATTAATAAAGTGATAAAAAATTAATTATTTAATAGGAATAAAAAGACAATGTTCATACCAACTCTTCCTCCATATTTTTTATCTCTTCTCTAAGTCTAATCTCTGTAAAATTTCCCTAGTGGATTCCATTTGCTACCCTTCTCACTTTTTCTTTCCTATTTTATTTCTCACTCTTCTCCAGTTTTTACTTCACCTTAAAATCATCCTAAAATCTTCTCAGCTTGCTTGTGAAGCAATTTGGTTCAATAGCTCTCAGAATCCTGCTACAAGCAGGGTTTATCTTCTGAAGGCTGGTAGTATTACCTTGGACAGAGATATATTACTACTTCATAGCCATATATCTCATATAGACCAGAGATTTGTTATAAAGGAAAAAATTATTTATTAATTAATTACTCACATACTATTGTACAGTTCTGTCCAGCTTACACACACATTTGTCATGGGTTTTCATCTTCCATCTTCACTGCCTCTTTTCTGCAGATATTTTTTACCTACTTTTCTTTTGTTTTCTTTGAAGGCCATAGCTATGTCTCATCTTCTGAAGAGATATCAAGGATCTTCTTTCCTCGCTTTTGTCCCACATTTGGTGGGATTTTGACACTCTTCAGAATGTCAGATTCTTATACAAGCATCTCCTCTTACTATTTCTTTGTCTTCTTCTTAGTATATTTTCTTTTCTTCTTTTTACACCATCTCTATTCAGCCTTCTTCTTTGCTTTGTCTTTTACCACTAAGTAAACCTCCTTTGTCACATTCCAATCCAGTCACATCCATCCTAATTCACAAATAATACCTCTCTTCTTATCTGTACTCCTAGATCTCTTCCAATGTGAATTACTAATTTCTATTCCATCTCAGACATCCTTACTGAACTCTTGTCAACTCCATGAATCTCCATCTTCAATATCTAGGGATTACTAGAAACCAGAGTAATAACCCTAGATAGTATGCTTAGTATATAAGCTAGTAGTTTATACTATAAGTTGTATTCTAAAAATTAACTAAAACTATTACCCACTTTTAATGTTAGCAACAACATACCTCCCACCTTTCAGTAAACTTAGTCACAAGTCATGTTCTAAACATCTTATCTAAAATATACAAGTAGTACAACTCATAGAGATACATGTTACGATTGATACCTTAAGAATGCAATATAGAGATGGGCTTAGG
>JAJOHK020001978.1:0-10879 GCA_022457215.2 Leucocoprinus gongylophorus
CATCACCTATCCTGTTATCTATTACAGATGTCATAATATTCTATATGTCAATGTTGCTATCCCCATAACTCAATTCTAACTATCCCCTTCTACTTGATAACTGATCTCTCACATTCTGAACCACTATCAATGACCCCATTCTATTCTGGATATATTCTAGATCTTTCTATTGATGTTTCTGACCATCCAAACAGTATTATTCTTTGCTGAGGTCAGTACTGTTCCACTAGATTAGAATGTAGTTCTAAGTATATAAGGTAGTTGTCACCTCCAAAAGAACTTATTCTATTCTTCTAGGTTCTCCTGGAGGTGAGTGGTGTGTTTTATAGTGTAGTCAATATTACTTAGGTTCTTCTAGAAAGTACTGCTTTATGTATCTACTCCAGTCATCCTAATATAAATTGTATAAACAGCTAAGGCTTTTGCCTATCAAAAAGATCCTTTTATAATTGAGATAAAATAGAGAATAAACTATATAGTTGTGGTTTAAATATTGGCTGGCTTGTTATCCCACTCTACTAGCTAAGAAAGTCAATAGCATACTAAGTAGTCTTATAAAGTGAGTATTATACTGTTGCCACAAGATAAACATGCTATAATTATGCTCTTAACATTATTATTCTAGTTTCTTCTACTATGTTTCAAACTTATGACATCATATCATGTAACATATTATGTAACTGCAGTCATGTACCTCTTTATTATTCAAGAAATAAAGAAAAAATAAAATAAAATAAAATAAAAATAAAAATAAAAATAAAATATAAAAGTTCAAGCATACTATGATATAGGGGTGGCTAAGCCACCAATGTTTAATAAAAAGGTAAGTAGAATTATGAGGTTTATAACAGCATATAGATTATATTTGAGAATAAGAATAAGAAAAGTAGAAGTAGAGAAACAAATTCAATAAGTACTATTATATATACAGGAAGAATTGGCTGATGTGTGAAAAGAAAACTGATTGGAAGATTTAGAATAAGAGGAAGTAAAATTTGAATTGATAAAAGAATTTTTGATAAAAATAAAGAAAAAGTTCAGCAGAGAAAATGAGAAGTTAGTCAAAGTGGCTAAACTTAAAAAAAGTAAGACAAGAAACAAAAACAATAGAGAAGTTTGTTCAGGAGTTCAAGAGAGTAGCTAAAAAAAGCAGATATAAGGAAAGAGTATTGGTGGAAGAATTCAAAAAAAGAATGAATAGAGTAACAAGGAGAAAGCTAATAGTGTTATAATCTCAAGACCTTAGAGTAGGTCAAGAAAAAGAACCTTATATAGAATTTATACAAGAAAACTTAATAAAGAACTCTATACAAGATTGTCTACCTTATATACTAAACTACCATGGTCTGTGCTACTATTTCTTTAGCATACCCTAAACAACTATGTGTTTACTTTAAGGTCAATATATGCTATATACATTGTATGATATTATTCTTCCAAAATCTTCTACATTTTTCTTTGTGACCATGTCATTAGATGTGACTGATGTGTGACAGTGTGATCATGATGTTACTCTAACTCTAATCCCAGATCTACATAAAGAAAATAAAAGAAAAAAAGAAAAAGAAAAGGTAATTAAATAAAGAAACTAGCATCCAAGCTCTGTATGTCTGATAAATAGAGTATTAGACACAGTTTACACCTTGTTATCTGAGATCTAATAAGATATCTTAGAAGTCCAGAATAAGTAGTTATATGTTATCTAAGAATGTAGAAGATAAATCAGAATAACCTTTAGCTTTAGCTTGTGTACCATGCTTCTACTAGTTATATGGGTCATATATTTTAGATTAAAACTTTAATGTGAATAAATTATAGTCAATGTGTAAGTGATAGACAAAATGATGATAATGAATACATTTCAGTTAGATCTGAAGTTTAATATGAAAAGTTTAATATTAGATCTAGTTTAGTATATTAATAACATAAAATATATTTGAAGTCCAACACAAAAAGTTAGACTTTAGTATACAAGAGTTGTATATTATATATAAGAAGAAGAGAAAATTTTATTAAAGAAAAAACTTTCTACTTATATATATCTGCTAATTATATCTGGTCATATATACCAATTTATATCAGTAGATCCAAGTGATCTGGAAGTAATGACACATATATTACACTTCAACACTTCCACTTGTTAAGTCATCAATTGATATAACTGTTAGACATGGTTTATATTAGAGATGAAAGTTCACAAGGTTGGCTCAGAGATATACAGACTTATGGAATGACCTTGGCTTTAGCTTATATGCTATGTTATCTGTCTGCTGCATGGTTGCAACTTCAGATAAAAAGAAGTCTGAGATAGAAGTAAGTGCTAATTAGTGTATTGTCATTAAATACTAGAGATTGAGTTCAATAAGTATTATCTTTGTTGATTATCAGACTAGTAAATTACAGTGTAACTACTAAATTTATATACAAGTAGTATCAGAGTTGCAAATACTAGACTATATTTTCCTTTTTATTTTATTTTTATTTTATTTTTATTTTTTATCTCTATTTTATTTAGAATTAGAATAGAGTGTGACATTATATGTTACATGTTACTATCACAGGGTGGTCACATCATGTTATGGTCATGGTCATAAGATTATGTAATGTAGAAAAGGCCATAAAAGGTTCTAGAACAGATAATATCATACAATATAGTATGAACCAGGAATTAAATATATATAAGATAGAGTAGTCTGTACTGAAAAATCTATCAAGTTCTCTTGTATTACTTAATACAAGGGTAGTCTTTCATTCTAACTTTGTGGATCTAAGTCATAACAAGTAGATAATATAGGAGATGCTTGGAGTTTTAGTAGTATAGCCTCTTTTACCCTGAGTAGAGGTTTTAGTGACAAGACACTGACAGGAGTATAACTCTACTATAGGAGACTAAGTTAAATAAGAGTATTACTGTTATGGAAGATAGAATATCTAAATTGTTGCATCACCATCATGAGGATGTGTTATAAGAAAAATGGCTACTATAGAAGGTAGTCTTGTATAGTAGACATTGGGAAAGTAATATTACTACAGAAATGTATTTTCTGGATGGGTAGACTTGGTATATAACAATAATACATAAATAAGTGCAAAAATTCTTAAAAGCTTTGTAAAAATATTAGCTAATATGTTCTTTGTAGAAATATAATGTAGATCAATTTCATCTATCTTAATATGTTTGCAAATGAAGTGGTATTGAATATAAATATTTTTGGTACAGAAGTGATTAACAGAGTTACAAGTAAGCATAATATAGCTCTAGTTATTAGCAAAAAGAATAGTAACAGTTATCTGTGGAAAACCCATTTTCTTCAACAATGTTCTGAGCTAAACAGCCTTTTTTGTAATATTTGCTAATACTATATACTTGTTATAGTATGCTTGGACCTGAACATTTTCTTTTCTTTTTATTTATTTTACTCTTTATTTCTTGGACAATGAAAAAAGCACATGACTGTGATTATATAATATGTTATATAACAACTATGTTAGAGGCCTAGAATATCAGAAAAAGAACTAGAAGAAGTGATATCAAGATGTATATCTACAGTATATTGATTTTATAGTATACTTATGGCTGATGCATGGACTTTAGGATAGGGTTATTTATCACTAGCATGGATCATATATGTATTATATAAAAATACAGCAAAGACTTATTGTTGAATTCTTTTGTAATTTCCATAAGATACTTTGTTTTATAAGTTTACCTAATTCAGTAATCTCAAAGTAATTACTTAGCTTTGTAATAAACCATCAGATTTTCTTTGAATCTTGAGAACAAGTAACTTCCATATCATCAACATATACCAAGATCATCAGTATAATCTCTTCATCCTTCTATAGAAAATACAAGCAATTGTCAGCAGTTAATTTTACTAATCCAAGTTCTATAAAAACTTTGTTCAACTTGATTTTCCACTGTCTCTCTGTCTGCTTCAACCCATAAAGCATCTTAAGTAATCACTAGTAAAGCTTCTCATTTTTGAATTTCTGAAATTTCTTTAGTACTCTTATATATATCTCCTTTTTGAATTCTCTATTTAAGAATGTAGCAATAATGTCAATTTACTCTAGATCCCAGTTAAGATAGGCAACTAGAGCCAAGTAGATATAAAGGGTGGCAAACTTTGCAACTAATGTAAAAGTTTTCATAAAATTCTCACCAGAAATCTGTAAGAAGCCTCTTGCAACAATGTAGGTATGGTACTTTAAGAAATCCTGCCTATGCTACAAGTGCATTGTATTGCCCACAGCCACTAAAGCTTTATGACTAATGACACTTTCAGCATAGATATAATATAAAGTACCATTCTACCTAGCAAGCATTATATTAAATAATTTCTCACCTCCAATCTCTATAACTAATCCTAATCTAGCACTTCTGATACTCATATCTTCTTTATGCAATGCTCCAAGGCTAACAAGGTTTACTCTGAGACCAGTGACATAAATAACATTGTAGAGGACAATGATGAATATTCCAGCTGGTAATTTTGCCTAGAATTTCACAGATTTATGGTTTGTAATAAGAACATAGTCATGACCACCAACAGTGTTGTATTGACCAGCAGCTTGAGTAGAAGTAAAGTAGTGTCATTTGTCAAACATGTAGGCTGTAGCACTACAATCTAATAATAATTCCTTCCTACTAATATCTTCTCTCATCATCAACATTTTTTTAATTTTCCTTTTATCTAAATCCTTTCTTTCTACCAAATGTAGATCATTAACAGTAAAGTTTGCACTCTCAGACTTTCCATCCTACTCCTTCTTGTTCTTATGCTTCAGGCACTCTAATATTTCATCCTAGTATTTCTTTCTACCACAATTTTAACAAACATTCTCTAGCTTTAGTCTCAGTTTTTGCTTAGACTTTTTCTTCTTCTCACTACCATCCCTACTAGCCTGACCACCATTCTGACCTAACTTAGATAATAGTATCAGCTGCTCCATTATCATCTTTTTCTTCCTCTTCTCTAACTTCTTATTATTCATCAGCTTGTCAAACATAGCATTTAACTCCATGATCACAATATCCAAGGTAAGCTTTGATTCTTGACTAAACAAAGACTGCTTCCTTCCATTCTACAGTAAACAGAAGCAAGTTACAAATGATATTAATAAATTAAATATTGTTAAAAGATGTACTACAATCAAGAATATGTTGCTGAAGAGTTATTATGAATCCAATATGATCACTTATCAAGATACACTTATTCCAATGCTTGTGCCAAATCTCTTGGATATAGTTGTTATAGCAACCACTAGTCTAAAAATAACCAATAGCATACTAAGTGAACTTGTAGGTAAAGTATCTTATATGGATCACAAGAGAACTTGACAAGAAGTTCCCAATGCATTGTTACCCTATTTATATAATAAATATATGGTCTATGCTCATAATAAATATGCCTATTATCACAAAATGAACTACTCACTTATTTGTGATATCTGAACCTTAGGTGCACTCTTAGAAGTTTAGGAGTGATTCAGAAGTTCAATGATGATGACAATGATGATTAAGATCAATACAGATGATAAAGGATTGATGATAATTGATGTTGTTAAGTCTGAGGTCTAATCCTCAGATACAAAAGTATATATACAAAAGAGTGATGGTCCATGCACAAGCTGTTTCTATTACATAATCAAAACTCATACCTAATAGGAGCTGTTATCTGTCATAGCAGCTGTTAAGCTAATTTTAAAAGATAACTAATTATGTCACTATATTGATATGTTTGTATCTCTATGAATAATCATTACTATGTAATATACCATATGTTATTGGAAATGGTTTGATGAGCACTTTCCAATACAAGTTTGATCATGTGAATCTGTTCAGTTATTCATGAGATATTAGTAAATAAAGATTTTACAGTTACTGATGACATGATATCTTGGTTGTTTGTTGTCACTTTTGTACATCCTGCATATGTGCAGATAGCCCTCATTTGGGGCTTTATAGTGCAACTTAGTTTGTGAAAGTCAGTCCACTGGTTGTGGAAATACAAGCTGAATAAAGTTTGTAATACCTACTTTAATGTATATATATGTCAAGATTGTTGACGGTGGACTTCGTTCATTTTTATTTTTTCTCTTTTATTTGATTTTTCTTTTTCTTTTATTCTCTATTTTCTATCTTTAGAACAACTCAGGTTAGGGGTTATCAGTCACGCTGTCACATCAGTCACAAATTGATAGCATAGTCACAAGACTGATCACGGGACTTGGGAGAATGAAGTAGAAGGAACTAGAATAAAGTGATGTCATACAGCATGGACAACACATGCTAACCTCATGTAATACTCATGGTTATTTAGGGTAGGGTGCACAGTGATTAGCATGGACCATGGGTACTAGTATATAAGGTAGACTACTTTGTACTAGAAACTCTATCGAGTTCTCTTGTATTTTTCTAATATAAGAGTTTATCACAAATAAGATACTCACTGGTTGTGATACTTGAACTTTAATGGTGTTTCAGAGGTTCAGTATAAGGATGTGATGATGATAGATGATGGAAAGTATCAATAAGAATAATTGATGTTGTTAAGTCTGAGGTCTAGCCCTTAGACACAGAGGTATATATACAAAAGAGTGATGGTCCGTGCGCAAGCTGTTGCCATCACATGATCAAAACTCGTACCTGATGGGAGCTGTCATCTGTCATAGCAGCTGTCAGGCTAATTTTAGAAGGTAACTAATTATGTCACTACATTGATATGCTTGTATCTCTACCAATACTTGTTGCTTTGAGATGCATCATATATCATTGGAAACAGATTGATAAGCACTTCCCAACGCAAGTTCAATCGTGTGAATCTGTTCAGCCGTTCATGAGATATTAGCAGACAAAGCTTTTACAGCTACTGATGGCTTGATATCTCAGTCATTTGTTGTTGCTTTTGTACATCCCGTATATGTGTGGATAGCCCTCATTTGGGGCTTTCCAGCGCAACTTAGTTTGTGAAAATCGGTCCACTGGTTGTGGAGATACAAGCTGAATGAAGTTTGTGACAGAGTTGTTCTTACTTCCAACCCTAAGGAATAAGATCATAACAATATATTGTCTATAAGTCTACCATATTGTTTCTATAAGGTAAATATGTTTCCTGAAATCATTGTTTTAGACTCTTCTACCACATTCCAGACCTATGACCTCATATCATATGATATCTCATGTGACTGCAGTCATGTATCTTTTCATTGTTTAAGAAAACAAAATTGAAAATCAAATCAAAGAAAATAAAGAAAACAAAAAGAAAATCAAAATAAAATATCAAAGTTCAAGCATACCATGATAGTAATAGTGTATGATAACATCTTGTTAAGTGGCAAAATGTAACTAATAGAGATAATCCTATATATCTTTAAAGATTTCAGCTTCAAATACATGTTCCTATTTGAAAGAGTCAATAGTACTCTTGATCAATTCTCTAGCAACACTATCATTTTGTACCCAGATGTGATAACATTCCCAAGCCTTCTTCTAGTGAACATAATTCAGAGAGTAAAAAAAGGAGTCAAAATCCACTTCTTTATCATTAGGTCTTTTGCTAGCTAGTCTCTAAAGTTTAGAAGGTTTTGGTACTTTGCTACTAGTTGCAATAACAGGGATAATGAACTTAGTTAAGGTAGCTATTGATGAGTGAGGAGAAGAGGTGGATGGTTTGAAAGGCTGAAGCTCATCTCTAGTTATATACTATTAGAAATAGTAAGCTAAAAGAGTAACTTGTATCTGCTCAGACTAAGTATAATAATTCTATCTCTTGAACTTTAGAAAAGACCAAACATTATTGACTTGGTCATGTTCAGAGCCCATAACCTAATATAAATAGATTACAATAGTCAATGTATAAGTAATAGACAGAACAATGATAATGAACTTGTTTTAGTTAAGTCTGAAGTCTAATATAAAAAGTTTTATATTAGATATAGTCTAGTGTATTAGTAACACAAGACATATCTGAAGTCTAACATGAAAAGTTGGACTTTAACATACAAAAGTTGTATATTATATACAAGATGAAGAGAAAAATTTACTAAAGGAAAAACTTTTTACTCATATGTATTAATTGATCATATCTAGCTGTATATATTAATTTGCATCAGTAGGTCCAAGTGACTCAGAAGTGATGACACAAATATATCATAATTCAACAAACTTGAGGACTTAGTGGGTGGAAAACCACTGGAAGATAGTAAGATGTGTCATTACTAACATTAGAAGAAGGGTATTAGTTTTAGTCAATTTTCAGGATAACTACTACAGTTTAAACTCAGCTGCAGATAGTTTGGTTATATTGTAAGGAATTGTAGAAATTGGAGTCTTATAGGCCAAGAGAAAAGGATTAAATACAAGGACAATTTGAATACTTTGAACAATTTAAAAGAGAAAGAGAGTCTAGTAGTTCTTAACTAGGCTCTTATAATAGATTCAATGTACTAGCTACTTAGATAATTTAAGCTAGTATCCTAGATTGAGGAGAATTTATAAGCAAGAAAGATAGGAAGATAATTTTGAGAGAAGAATAAGAAAAGGGAGGAAAGACCAGGAAAAGTAAGAAAAATAGATGAGGAAGAATTATTGAGAGAGGTGATAGTGAAAATTAGATTAGAGAGAATAGATACTTAGGAAGGAATAATAGTAGAGACTTTATTAGATAGGATTAGTAATAAGTTTAGAATTCATAAGAAAGAGGGTGTTTAAGTTGAAAAAAATGGAAAGGTCTATATATATGAGAAATGTGGATGGAATATTTAATAAAGAGAGACCAATTAAGTATATAGTTGAAGTAAATATTTATTATTAAGAACATAGAGAGAGAACAGAGATAGATATAATTGGTGGTTAGAAGTGGAGTGTGATTTTGGAAATGCTGTGGCTAGCTTACTATAATTCTGAAATTGACTGAAAGACAGGAGAAGTAAAAATGATGAGATGTCCAGATGAATGTGAAAAACAGTAGAGACCAAAGCAGGAAAATTCAGGATGGTAGAAGCAGAAAGAAGAAGAAGAAGAAGAAGAAGGAGAGAAATGAAAAGAGAAGAAGAAGAAGAAGAAAAGAAGAAGAAGAAAGTGAAAAAAGAAAAGATGATGGAGGTAAAGAAAGTAGCAGAAGAATAGGAGATTTAGGATAAGGAAGAAGAGGCAGCAAGATCAGAGAAAGAGACAAAGAATTTGGTACCAGAACAATTTCATAAGTGAATCAAAGTATTTGGGAAGAAAGCAAGTGAGAGAATGTCAATGAGAAAAATATGGGATCATGTGATAGAATTGAAAGAGAGATTTGTACTAATAAAAGGGAAAATCTATTCTTTGTTCAGAGAAGAGAGAGAAGAAGTAGGGGAGTTCATTTAGGAGCAGACAAAGAAGGGATATATTGATAGTCTTGTATCATTCTCTTTTTCCCATCCTTCTTTCCTACAAAGGATACTGATGTAGTCTGTAGTGACTTTGATGGTCAAATATATTAATAAGTGGACAGTGAAAAACAACTACCCATTACCACTAATTTTGAATATTAAGACTAAGAAAATGTTTACAAAGTTGGATTTGAGATAGGGTTATAGCAATGTAAGAAGAAAGAAGAAAGATAAGTGAAAAGCAGTTTTTACAAGATTAGAAGGATTGTTTGAACCAACAGTTATGTTTTTTTGGTCCAACAAACTTACCAGCCACATTCTAGACTATAATGAATGAGTTACTAAGAGATCTGATCAACACAGGAAAAGTAGAAAGTTTTATTGATGATGTGATGGTAAGGATAGAGAGTGAGAAGGGACATGATGAACTGGTAAAGGAGATATCAAGAAGGTTGGAAGAAAATAATTTATATGTAAAACCAGAGAAGTATAGGTAGAAGGTTAGAAAAGTGGACTTTTTAGAAGTTGTGATAGAACCAGAAGGGATGAATATGGAGAAAGAAAAAGTAAAAGTAGTGTCAGGTTGGCCAGTTCTAAAATTGGTCAAAGGGATATAGAAGTTTTTAGAGTTGGCAATCATTATAAGAGATTTGTGAAGAACTTTGTAAAGATAGTGAGACTGTTGTATAAGTTGACAAGGAAGGAACAAAAATAGGTATGGAAAATGAAGCAAGAGAAGTCATTTGAAGTATTAAAAAAAAGGTTCATTATAGAACTAGTCCTAGTAGCTCTAGATTTGGATAAGATGAGAATAAAAGTAGAAGTAGAAGTATCAGATTATGCCATTATATCCTGTATTTTGTCCACATCTGTCCTAACCCACAAATAACCTCTTCTTCCTCATCTATACTTCCCAATCTCTTCCAGTATAGATTAAATATCTCTATTCCACCTTGGATGTCCTTGCTAGTCTTTGTTAACTCCATAAATCTCTAATATCTGAAGATCACTAGAAATCAGGATAACTTACTTAACAGCTTCTGTTCTAGATAACTACTCTAGATAGCATACCTAATATATAATCCAGTAGTCTATACTATAGTAGTTATTCTAAAAATTGACTAAAACTAACATCCAAATCTCCAGTGTTGGCAACAACATACCTTACTACCTTTTAGTAGTTATCTACTCTCTAAGTTCCCAAGTTCTATTCTTAAATATGTAACTAGTATGGTTAGTAAAGGCACAGCATACAAGCTGAAGTCAAAGATCATTCCAGAATCATATCTACATGTATTGAATAATGTTCCCATACTCTTCCAACATTTTCTGCAAATTTTTCCACAGATAGTTTCTTCTAGATATATTTCTATTACAACCTTAAGCTAGAGCTCAGGTTGCACTTAGGCAAAGACTTGAGAAAGAGTAAGGGATATGATTCAAGTGGTAAAGCATAAGGATACAGAAGTGTATCTATGCTATATATACTAAATGTATAAGAGGAAAC
>JAJOHK020001979.1:0-10874 GCA_022457215.2 Leucocoprinus gongylophorus
GCTAGGCAGGGGAAGCTTAGCCGGCTGATTGCATCAAAGCCCACTGGTGCAGTTCAGACGTACTACCTTGTGTGGACGTGCTCGTTACCTTTTTCACTTATCAGCCTTGTGCTACACATCCCCTTGTAGTGTGTCTACGCAGAGGAACGACAGTTTGTTCTTAAAACAGCTGTCGAAAGTAGAACGTCCTTCTCAGGACAAAATCATTTACATTTTTCTTAGGGCAGTAGCCGGTAAACAAGTAGTCGGTAATTGTGTAGGTGGGACTTGAAGAGGGCCAACTATCACATACAGAGATTATTTCGTCTTCAGAATATGAGTCCGATACCGAGACCAGCGCAGGCTCGGTTTTACCTCTATATACATCATCACCTCCCACGCCACCACCACCATCATCACCACTTACACTCATTGACTCACCACCCTCCTATCACCACAACATGAGTCAACAAATAAATTTACACGAAATAATCCATCAGCAACAAGAGCAGTTGGCAGCAATGCAGGCGCAGATACAAGCCCTGCTTGCCACAGGAGGAGGAGAAGGAGGAGCGGAAAGAGGAACAACAGGCCCAAAAGTGGAGGTGGCTATGCCAGCCATCTTCAATGGAGAAGCAGGAAAGATGGGAGAATTCATTACAGCATGCAGATTATTCTTGAGGATGAAGTTGAGAAGAGCAACAGTGGAGGAACAAGTTCAATGGGTTTTGTCATACATGCAGGGAGGATTGGCGGATGTATGGAAAGAGAACGTGATGGAAGAAATGGAGTCAGGAGAGGTGGAATACGAGTCGGCGGAAGAATTTTTGACATGTTTAAAGAAGGAATTTGGTGGGGGAGAAGAGGAGTCGGTAAAAGCAGCAGAGCTGAGAAAGCTGGAGCAAGGAGGAAGGACGATGGAGGAGTTCGTACAGGAGTTCAAACGGGCAGCAAGAGGAAGCGGATATGAGGGGAGGCCATTAGTAAAAGAGTTTAAAAGGGAAATGAACGGAGGAATCAGGAGAAAGCTAATGGAGGCAGAAAATCCGCCTGTCTCTATTGAACAATGGTATAGAAGAGCGACGGCCTTGGATAGGAACTGGAGAGAGAGCAGGAGGGAAGAAGAAAGATTGAGGAAGAAGGAGGGAGGAGGAATACAGAAACAGGAACAGAGAACCAGCCTGCTACAACCCTTGGTGTGGCAGAGGAGGCAACCACTGCCTCAGCAGGTGACAATAGGGCCTGCTCCGATGGAGGGTGTTGAGAGAACGAATGCAGTAGTAGTAAGAGGAGCGGGAGGAGGACAGAACGGAGGGGTTCCGCCAAGAAGGGACCCTTTTGCCATGGACATTGATAGAGAACGGAATTGTTATGCTTGTGGAGGCTTTGGGCACATGGCCCGTCACTGTAGGAATTGTGGGAGAGGAGGAAGAGTGGCAGAGAACAGGAGAGTGGAATATGGGGGAGGACAAATTGAGGAGATTACGAACTTTTCAAACAATTTAAAAGGGGACGAGAACCTAGAACTCCTCAACTAGGTTCTCACAATAGATACAGTGTATTAGCTAATGAAATAAAAGCTGATGCACTTAACAAAGAGGAGATTGAAGTAAGAAAGAGTGAGGGAAAACCATTGAGGGAGGTTACGATAAAAATTGGGTTAGAAAGGTTAGATACGCAGGAAGGAATTACGGTGGAGGCATTGTTGGATAGTGGGGCAACAGGACTAGTCATGAGTTCGGAGTTTGCTAGAAAAAAGGAGTTTAAGTTAAAGAAACTGGAGAGGCCAATGCAGGTGAGAAACGTAGATGGATCATTTAACAGAGAAGGACTAATAGAAAACACAGTAGAGGTTAATGTATATTATAAAGGACATGTGGAAAGGATGGAGATTGATGTGATAGGAGGGCAGAAGTGGGGAGTAATTTTGGGGATGCCATGGCTAGAACGCCATAATCTGGAAATAGACTGGAAGACAGGGGAAGTCAGAATGACAAGATGTCTGGAGGAATGTGGGAGGCAGTGGAGGCCAGTGCAAGGGAAATCGGGGTGGGAAAAACAGAAGGAAGAAGAAGCAAGGGAGGAAAAAGAGGAGAGGAGAGAGAAGAAAGAAAAGAAGAAAAACCAGAAGAAAGGAAAAACAGTGGAAGTTAGAAAAGTAGCGGAGGAGTGGGAAATATGGGACGAGGAGGAAGAAGCGGCAAAGTCAGAGGTAGAAGCAAAGAAGCTGGTACCAGAAAAATTCCATGAGTGGATAAAAGTGTTTGGAAAGAAGCAATCAGAGAGGATGCCTACAAGAAAGTTGTGGGATCATGCGATAGATGTGAAAGAGGGGTTTGTGCCAAGGAAGGGGAAGGTGTATCCGTTGTCGAGGGAAGAAAGGGAAGAGGTGAGAGAATTTGTGAAGGAACAGTTATGGAAGGGTTACATTCGGCTGTCGAAATCACCGCAAACGGCACTGGTGTTCTTTGTAGGGAAGAAGGATGGGAAGAAGAGGATGGTGCAAGACTACAGATATCTTAATGAGTGAACGATAAAGAACAATTATCCACTCCCTTTGATATCGGACATTTTGGAAAATATTGGCACCAAGAAGTTGTTTACGAAGATGGACTTGAGGTGGGGTTACAACAATGTGAGAATTAAGGAAGGGGATGGGTAGAAGGCTGCCTTCACGACGCCAGAAGGGTCATTTGAACCGACTGTGATGTTTTTTGGGTTGACAAATTCTCCAGCCACATTCCAAGCTATGATGAACAAATTGCTAAGAGATTTGATTAACACAGGAAAAGTAGCGGTGTTCATCGATGATGGAATTGTAGGGACGGAGACAGAGGAAGGACATGATGAGTTGGTAGCAGAAGTGATTAGGAGGTTGGAGGAAAATGACTTGTATATGAAGCCAGAAAAGTGCAAGTGGAGGGTGAGGAAGGTAGAATTTTTAGGTATAGTAATAGGACCAGAGGGGATTAAGATGGAGGAGGGGAAAGTAAAAGGAGTCTTGGAGTGGCCGACGCCACAATGTGTCAAGAATATTCAGAAATTCTTGGGACTGGCAAATTATTACTGCTGGTTTATAGAAGGATTTGCAACGGTGGCAAGACCATTACACGACTTAGTGAAAAAAGATAAAAAGTGGGAGTGGACAGAGAAAGAGGAGAAGGCGTTCAAGGAGTTGAAGGGAAGGTTTACCAAGGAGCCGGTATTAGCAGGTCCTGATATAGATAAAAAAAATGAGGATGGAAGTGGATGCGTCGGATTATGCAACTGGAGGGGTGTTATCAATGGAATGTGAAGATGGACTGTGGAGGCCAGTAGCATTTCTTTCCAAATCGTTGAATGAAACAGAAAGAAACTATGAAATTCACGATAAGGAAATGCTAGCAATAATTAGGGGATTAGAGGTGTGGAGGCATTTGTTAGAAGGAGCGCAATCTAAGTTTGAGATTTGGACAGATCATAAGAACTTGGAATATTTTATGAAAGCGCAAAAATTGAATAGGAGACAAGCCAGATGGGCATTGTATTTGTCTCGATTTGATTTTACTTTGAAGCATGTAGCAGGAACTAAGATGGGAAAGGCGGATGGACTCAGTAGAAGGGTGGACTGGAAAATAGGAGTAGACAAGGACAATAGTGATCAAGTATTTATAAAAGACAATTGGATCCATAGTATGTATGAGGTAGTGGTAGAAGGACCTGAAGTAGAAATAGTGGAAAAAATAAAAAAGGCAAGGAGTAAGGATGAAGATGTAGTTAGAATAGTAAAGGACATGAAGAAGGCGGGAGTAAAGGAGTTACAAGGAAATGAATGGAAGATAGAAGGAGACTTAGTATTAAAGGAAGGGAAAATATATGTGCCAAAGGATGAAGAGTTGAGAGCCGAGGTGGTCCGGTTACATCATGATGTACCGGCAGCAGGACATGGAGGAAGGTAGAAAACAGTGGAGCTGGTAATGAGAAATTATTGGTGGCCTGGGGTAACAAGAGATGTGGGAAAATATGTGGAAGGGTGTGACTTATGCCAGAGAATGAAAAACAGAACTGAAGAACCGGCAGGGAAGTTAAAGTTGAGTGAAGTACTACAGAAGACGTGGTCACACTTAACGGTAGATTTTATAACGAAATTGCCGGTAGTGGCGGGAAAGGATGCAATATTGGTGGTATGTGATAGATTGTCCAAAATGACACATTTTGTGGCGACAATGGAAGGAACTTCGGCAGAGGGATTGGCGAGACTTTTCCGGGACAACGTGTGGAAGTTACATGGGTTACCAGAAAGTGTGGTGTCAGATAGGGGACCTCAGTTTGCAGCAGAATTAACAAGGGAGCTGAATAGGATGCTGGGAATCAAGACGAAGTTGTTGACGGCATTCCATCCTCAGACAGATGGACAGACAGAGAGGATGAATCAGGAATTGGAGCAATACCTCCGATTCTTTATTGAACATAGACAAAAGGATTGGCCGGAGTGGTTAGCAGCGGCAGAGTTCGTGGTGAATAACAAGATTCACACGGCAACAAAGGTTTCACCTTTCATGGCAAACTATGGAAAAGAATTGAGGATGGGAGGAGATATTAGAAAAAAAGGGAAGGTAGAGAGTGCGACAGAATTTGTGGGGAGGATGAAGAAAGTACAAGAAGAGGCAGAGGCAGCATTAAGGAAGACACGGGAAGAAATGAAGAGGTATATGGATAGAGAAAGGAAAGAGACCAAAGCATGGAAAAGGGGAGATCAAGTACTGCTGAGCACTAAGGATCTAATGTTCAAGGAAAGACCAAGTAAGAAGTTGACAGAGAGATATGTGGGGCCTTATGCTATAGAAGAAGTAGTATCATCGAATATGGTAAAATTACGATTACCGCCTTCAATGAGAATCCATCTGGTAGTAAACGTAAGCCGTATAGTAAGGTACAGGGAGCAGGTTAAAGGACAGAGGAAAGAGGAAGGAAAGCCGGTAGAAGTGGAAGGAGTAGAGGAGTGGGAAGTCGAAAGAATATTAAATAAGAAAAAAATAAGAGGAGTAGAGAAGTATTTGATAAGGTGGAAGGGATTCACAGCGAAAGGAGATATCTGGGAAGGAAGAGAAAATCTGAAAAATGCAGAGGAATTAATCGAAGAATTTGAGAAGGGGGGAATAGAAGTTAGATGACAAGTGGAGGAAGAAGGAGAGTACAAAAGGATGGAATTACCGGGGAAGTATATGGCAAAGGTGCTGTATGGGTGGGACAACCAGAAATTTGAAGCAGAATATTTGAAAAAATTAGAAAAGAATTGGAAGAAGTGGAAAGAGAATAGGCAAATAGATGAAAGCGAGTATTTGAAGAAAGTAGAATCAGAAATAGAGGAAGAGTATGAAAAGATGAGAGGAAGAGACTGGAGAGTTTCTCCAGAGGAGAAACCTTAAAGGGGGGGTAATGTCAGGATTGTCGAAGGTGGACTTTGTTCATTTTTATTTTCTCTCTTTTATTTTTATTTTTTATTTTTTTCTTTTTTCTTGTATTTTCTATTCTTAGAACAACTCAGGTTAGGGGTTATCAGTCATGCTGTCACATCAGTCACAATTTGATGGCATAGTCATGAGATTGGTCACGGAACTTAGGAGAATGAAGTAGAAGGAACTAGAACAAAGTGACGTCATACAACATAGACACCACATGTTGGCCTCATGTATTACTCATGGTCATTTAGGGTAGGGTGCACAGTAGTTAGCACGGACCATGGGGATTAGTATATAAGGTAGATTACTTTGTATTAGGAACTCTATCGAGTTCTCTTGTGTTTCTCTAATATAAGAGTTGTTTTTATTTCCAACCCTAAGGAATAAGTTCATAACAGCTGAGATCCATGAAAACAGGTCGCAATCACTTCATTCTGCAGTGAACAACAAGTCCAATCAATGATTGTGAAAAATCTCAAGGTGTTTTCGCAAAACGTTTGCAAGAACTCTGTCATCATCAACACTATCCTTGAAACTCAAAATCAATTCGATATCATATTAATCCAAGAACTGCCTTGGTCTGAAATTCGCAAAATCCCAAGTTCTTCGAATTGTGATGGCGAACTGTTTATGGGCACATGCCATCATCTCAATTGGATTGCTTTTGCAAGGTCTCCTTCCAACAGCCAAGACTTTCCAAGAGTCATCACTTATGTTAACATTTGTCTTTCCTCTCTTCGTTTCCTCCTCCACAAAGACATTTTCAATCATCGAGATATCAATCTTATTTCCTTTTCAAACAATGACACTTGCCATTATATCTTGAATGTATATTCTGATTCATCTCATTCAGCTTTAAAGTATCTGAAGGATACTGAAGTCAACATCAATAATGTTCTTATCATGACAGGTGACTTCAACATCTGTGATAATTTATGGGACCCTTCCTTCCAGTTTCATTCTCCCATTAGCAACAATTTAATTATGATAGCGGACTCCTTTGACCTTGCCTTATCATCGCCAACTAACCCGGATCCTACCAGATTCTCCGACACCGCTGGAGGGTCCAATTCTGTTATTGATTTAATGTTCCTCTGACATGGATCAGCGGAACTGGATAATCACACCATTCTCACCGAGTCACGACTATCCTCCGACCATGCACCTCTTTCAATCAACATTCCTATTTTCGAAGAAACCGTCCAATTGTTGAAATTCACCATCCCTCCCAAGAGCAATCAAGAATTGGTATTCATCAAGGACATTATCTCCAATTTCAAATCACTAGATACATCAAATATTGACAACTTTGAAACACTCAAATAATTAACCAACCAACTTGGATCAATCATCGAACAATCAGGGACTAAAAATGCAAAAAAATCAAGGATATCCAAACACTCCAAGCAGTGGTGGATGGAATCATGCAGTCAAGCCCTAGATACCTATAGGTCAACAAGAAGTCATGAAAATTGGAAGTTCTTCAAATCGACAGTCAAAATCGCCAAGCGATCTTTCTTTGACAACAAAATTCAAGAAGTCGTGAACAAAAGTCGAGGCCCTTGGGAATTAATGAATTGGGTCAAAAAAAGAAAACTTCCGCCTACTGAAGCAATCACACACTACGACCGTCCTTGCCTTACTCCCGAAAGTTTGTGGTCCACTCTCCACAGCACTTTTAACACAACTCTTCATCGCCCTGTTAACCTCAACATCCTCGACGAACTAGCTCATAAATCTCGCCATCCCTGGAATTCTTTCTCTGAATACGAATTCAAATCAGCAATTGACAAATGTACTGACACTTCTGCTCCAGGCCCAGATAAGTTGACATGGCGACACTGGAAACTCATCATCAAAGACGATATGTGCCT
Organism: Leucocoprinus gongylophorus; assembly: GCA_022457215.2. Classification (NCBI taxonomy): domain Eukaryota; kingdom Fungi; phylum Basidiomycota; class Agaricomycetes; order Agaricales; family Agaricaceae; genus Leucocoprinus; species Leucocoprinus gongylophorus. The sequence continues at coordinate 7,295 of JAJOHK020001979.1, forward strand.
CTCCAAGATCATCAACATTGCTGATGCATGTATCACTCTCAGCTATTGGCCAAAGTACTTCAAGGTGTCCACTACAGTTGTCATTCCCAAACCGGACAAGTCATCGTACAATAGCCTGAAAGCGTTCCAACCAATAGTACTTCTCAATACTCTTGGAAAACTTATTGAAAAAGTAATTGCCGAGAGACTTCAGTTCATCATAGCATCCAACAATTTCGTTCACCTGAGCCAACTTGGTGGCCTAAAATTCAAGTCTACTGCTGATGCCGGTGCTGTCCTTACCCACATTGTATGATCAGGATGGACAAAAGGAAGAACCACTAGTATCCTAGCCTTTGACATAGCTCAGTTCTTCCCTTTGCTCAACCACCGCTTTCTCATACTAGTTCTTGAGAAAGCAGGTCTCAACCCTAAAGTCTCGAACTTTTTCGCAAACTACCTGATCCAAAGAAGTACAAAATACTTATGGAACAATCTTTCATCTCCTTCTTTCGAGATCAATGTAGGAGTTGGCCAAGGATCTGCACTATCCCCCATTTTATCCATGTTATATCTCTAACCACTTCTATACATTTTAGAAAATAGGTTCAAAAATCTCAATATCCTAATTTCCATCCTTTCTTTTGTTGACGATGGTCTTTTTATCGTTCAGAACAAATCCTTTCTCTCTTCTAATTCGCATTTGTTTTGTGGCTATAACATTCTTTCCAAGCTTTTAGATAGCTTTGGGCTCATTATTGAACATTTCAAAACTGAAGTTTTTCACTTTAGCAGAAATCATGGCACCTTCAATCCCCCTCCTCTCAACCTATCGCTTCTCAGAGGTCCAATCTTATGACTCAAATACTTGTGGAAATATTTGGGTTTCATTTTCGACTGAAAACTACTATTCCACAAACACATCAACCACTATGCCAATAAAGCAATATCAACAGTCAAGTGCATGAAACTCCTAGGAAACTCATCACAAGGCATTAATCCAATGCAAAAACAACTTTTGTACAGATGCTGCACTCTCCCAATGGCGTTATACGGATTCAAGTTGTGGTTTTACAACAAAGCTCCAATATCTTACCACATGAAAATCCTCAACAAGATGCAAAGAAGAGCCGCCATTTGGATCTTAGGAGCATTCAAAACCTCCCCTCTGGAAGGCATCGAAGCCCTCACAGGCATCATTCCTATTAGATTTCACCTTTACAAAATCGCAAATAGGTCTCAAATACGTCCTTTCAAACTTCCTGACAATCACATTTTGAAGAATCTTTTGGACAATTCTCCTCCTCAATCAAGACGGCCTAACTCACACAACATCGGCTCACTAACCACCCATCAGGAAGCTCTAACCAAGGGCCACCTCATTGATGCGAGCATCAAATCACATGGAATTTTTCCATTCTTTTCCCCTCTTGATCCTGAATTCTTTCCTGGTCGTCGCATCATCGACAATTTTTCTAACTGTTTCTCTTTTAATTTAGTTAATAAAGAAAAAGATAAAAATCACAAAAAAACTCGCACTCAAGAACTAGATGAAATGGTTTTACACAACTCTTCGTCTCCTCTCTCTGCCATCGTGATAACTGACACCAGCATCAAAAATGACATTGCTATGTCTATTTCACATATTCACTCTGCAAACCAACCACTTATTAAAACAGTCCATCATGCATCCTTCGTAACTACAACAGAAACGGAGTTGTTTGCTATCAGATGCGGTATAAACCAAGCTTGCTCCCTAAATAATGTCTCCAAGATTATTATCGTAACCAACTCCATCCATGCAGCCAAGAAAATCTTTGATAGTGATGTCCACCCCCTCCAAATCCATACTGTTGCCATTCTGAACAAATTGCAGAAATTCTTCAATTCTAATGAGTCTAACTCCATTGAATTTTGGGAATGCCCAAGTAAACTCAAGTGAAGATTCTATTATGACATTGATAAGAATTCCAAATCCTTTTCGGCTACTCCATCATATCCATCCAAAATTTTGTGGGACTATTGCAAGAAATCTGATTGCGATGAAATAAACAAATTATGGAAAATGACATTCCAAGCATCAGATGGGAGGGGAAATCACTTCCTCGATCTACTAGACAACGATCTCAATGCTATCGAACCTCATCAAGTCAAAGGGGGTCCATGGCTTCAGCTTTTCGGCCATTCCAATTCACTCTGCGCTTGTGCAACGAGAGCAATCACCAATCATGCTCCCATTGGAGAGTATAGGTTACAGTTTTTCCCAAGCATGGACTTTTTGTGTAACAATTATCCCATCGAGTCAAGGAGACATATTCTTCATGAGTGCGAGAGATTCAACGGGTATTGGAACCCTAGAAGAGATATGTTAAAACATTTCATTATGTTTTTGACTACTAACCCAAATGCTTTCGCATTTAATGACATTTAGTCTTTCTTATATAGTAGTCCTTTTCTCTTGGAACTTTGAAATTTGCATTCTTCTCTAATTTCTCTTTTTTTTGTCCTCTTCTTTTCTTTTCTTTTATTTCCTTTCCATCTTCATGTTAGTCTGCATATCATGTATGTAGTTACGAAAGTAGCTACCACGGTCTGTCTTTGCATGCCGTGTAATAAATTGTTGATTTAAAAAAAAAAAAACTGCAGTCACATGACATGTCACATGATGTGATGTCATAAAAGCCTAAAACAGACTAGAGTGGGCTGGAGTAGTCTAGATAGATAATGTCAAGAAGCATGCTAACTATATAGCTATCTCATGGATGATGTATAGACTTTAGGGTAGGATAAATATTAAGTAGCATGGACCATGTATAATTTATATAAATAGAGTAGCAATTCAGCAAAGACTCCTTGTTGAGTTCTCTTGTGATTCCCACATTGATAGTCTACTGAGAACTTTACTTGCTTGTGTGATTATTGGATTTTGTGTCTAGTGGTTGTCACAATACTCTATACCTCTCAATTTCTCTTTGACACTCCTTGTTCCACCATAATTTTAAGTGTTTTGTAATATTTACAATTTTCAAGTATCTAAACCAAATTTTTTCTGTATCATCAGTAAACTCTTGTATAATTTCTTCAAGATTTTTCTTGTTTGAGATGTGTTCTATACTTAGCCCTTTGATGGATTCAATAAGTTTGGCAAGAAAATTCTTTTCTTCTTCACTATTCTTTATGACTATATGTTTTTTAGTTTGAATATATTTCTTAATTATTGTAGTATCAACAGTGAGTGGAGTGTAATCTGATGGTAATTTGCATTCTGGGCAGATCATATGATTATCAAATTCCAATAAGGTTTGTTAGAGAAACATGAGATTAATGACCAAGTTCAAGTCATTCTGGTTGTCTGAATATCTAGTAGAAACTTGGTTAGTAGGTTTGGATATATATAAACTCATAGAGTCTACAATGTCAGTAAGAAGATCATGATGGATAGAGTGATAAGAAAAAGAAGGGTCCTAACTATTGTCTCTAATATTAAAATCTTCTGCCATAACTAGAATATTATTGATATTTGCTTTAGTATTCTTAAAATACTTCAAAGCTGTTTGAGATGAGTCTGAATAGATGTTAATCAAAAAGTAAGTGGAACCAT
>JAJOHK020001980.1:0-10864 GCA_022457215.2 Leucocoprinus gongylophorus
AATATTTTTTGAAAAAGATCATTTTATGTTGTCAGACACCATAGCAACCAACCGGTCTGCCTTTGCGTGCCATGTAATAAATTGATGATTAAAAAAAAAAAAAAACCATGGCAACTAGTATTGTTGATATTAGTCAGACAGATATGGAAGAATTAATCAGAGACATAGGAGAAGAGGAAGTAACTAGATTGTTCAAACAAATAATGGAGAATAATATGATGTTGTTGAATTTACAAAAACAAATATTGGAGTTGCAAGTAGCAGAAAATTAGAAAAGGAAGAGGCAACAATAAAAAAGAACAAAGGAGGAGAGAAAATAAGGAAAAGTGGGAAAAGGAAGAGTAGAAAAGAAGAAAGAAAAGAGAGAAAGAAGAAGAGAGAAAGAGTAGAGACAACAAGAAGGATAGGAAAACAAAAGAATAGGGAGAGAGTGATGATGGAGAGGAAATGTTTTGGTTGCAGAGGCTTTGAGCATATCATCTATAATTGTAGAAATGTGGAGAATAGATAGGAGGAGGAACCAATACAAAAATTCTCAAATAAATTTGAAGTATTGAAGAGTAGATTGATAAATGTAGAAAAAGATATGGAGAGGGAGATAAGCAAAGATAGAAAGACAATTTTGAGAGAAGAAAGATTGAAAGAGGAAAAATCAGTAGAAGTACAAAAGACAGAAGTAAAGAATAGTAACAATAGGATAGGAAATTGTTGAGAAAAGTAATGGTGAAGATATAGTTGAAGCAGGAGGATGATGAAGAAGGAATTGTTGTGGAGGTATTATGAGATAGTGGTGTGACTGGGCTGGTGATAAGTTCAGAGTTTACAAGAAAGAATAAGTTCAAGAAAAAGAAGTTGGATAGGCTAATTTATGTGAGGAATATGGACAGTACCTTTAATCATGAAGAACTAATTGAGCATACAGTAGAGGTAGAGTTATTTTATAGAAGACATAAAAAGAGAACAAAGATGGATGTGATAGGAGAATAGAAGTAGAGTATGATATTAGAAATGCCATGGCTGGTACATCACAACCCTGAAATTGATTGGAAAAATAGGAAAGTGTCAGGCATGGTTCATACTAAGAGGCAAAAGTCCATGAGGTTGGCTTGGAAATATGTAGAGTATGAAAACTCCATGCAATGAGTTTGGTGTTGCAGACTTGTTAGAACAATCTTAGCTTTAGCTTATGTGTTGTGCTGTCTGTCTGCCATGTAGTTGTAACTTCAGATAAATGAATGAAGTCTGGGATGGAAGTGAGTACTAATTTGGTACATTGCTGTTGAACACTAGGAATCAAGTTCAATAAAGATTATCTTCATTGATTATCAGACTAGCAAATTACAGTATAACTACTAGTCTTATATACATGTTGGATATATAGGAGATGTTCAGGGTTTCAGTGTCTTACCCCAAGCGGAAATTTCAGTATCTCACCACTGATAGTAAGATAGAAGAACTTTGCCATGAAAAACTGAGTTTGATAGGAGTATTTATATCATGGAAGACTGGATATCCCAGTTATTGTATCACCATCATAGAGATGTGTTGCAAGAAGGGTAGCTGTCATAGAAGACAGGCTTGTTTTATAGATATTGTAATAATAGCATTGTTATGGGGATGTATCTTCAGAATAGGTAGACTTGATATATGATAGGAAGTAAAAATGATGAGATATTCAAATGAATGTGAGAAGCAGTATAAAACAAAGCAGACCAAGCTAAGATGGCAGAAATAGAAGGAAAATAAACAGAAGAAAGAAGGAGTACAGAAAGAACAAAAAGAGAAGTTTAGGAAACTGATAGTGGAAGAGAAGATGGAAATAGTGGAAGAAAAACAAGACAAAGAAAAAGATTTAGTTAGAATTAGAATGGTGGAGAAAATGGTTTCTAGATGGTTCTATAAGTATTTGAAGGTGTTTGAGAAGAAGAAGTCAGAGAGGATGCCAACAAGAAAGACTTGGGATTGTGATATAGATCTCATGGAAGGTTTTGTGCCAAAAAAGGATATATTTGATCATTGAAGTCACCACAAACATTACCAGTGTTCTTTGTGCCAAAGAAGGATGGAAAAAATACAGGAGTATTGATACTTGAATAGTTGGACAGTCAAATATATAAGATAGACTATCCTATACAGAGTTCTTTATCAAGTTCTCTTATGTTACCCAATACAAGAGTAGTCTTCTGTCCTAACCTTAAGTCATAACAGATAAAGAAGTTGAATGAAATATTGGGGATAAAAATAAAGTTATCAACAGCTTTTAATTCACAGACAGATGAACAAATGGAGAGGACAAATCAAGAGCTAGAATAGTACTTAAGAATGTATATTGATCATAGACAAGAAAATTGGTTGGAATGATTGGCAACTGCAGAGTTTGCCTTTAACAATAAAGTATATATAGTAACAAAATTGTCATCCTTTAAAATCAACTTTGAACAAGAGTTGAGGATATGCTTTGAAAAAAAAAAGGGGAAGCATGTAAAGGCAGAGTATGAGGAGGCAAAGGCAGTATTGAAAAAATAGCAGGAGAAAATGAAAAAAATATGTAGATAGAAATGGAAAGGAGGTAGTGGAGTATAAGATGAGAGATAGAGCTTTGTTGAGTACAAAGTATTTGACATGGCAGATGAGAAGTAAGGAGACAAGAAAGTTAATAGAAAAGATTATAAAATTATATAAAATAAAAAAATTATATTAGAAAATGTGGTGGAGTTGGAGTTACTAGCATCAATGGAAATTCACCTGGTAGTCAATGTGAGTAGGATAGTATTGTATCAGGAGTAGGTAGAGGGATAAAAGAAGATCTTATCTTTTCCAGTAGAGATAAATAGAGAAAAGAAGTATGAAGTTAAGAAGATATTGAATAGGAGAGATGTGAGGGGAAAGCCAAAGTACTTAGTTAGATGGAAGGGATATATAGCAGAAGAAGATACTTGGGAAGGATTAGAAAATTTGGAAAATGTAATGGACTTAGTGGAAGAGTTTGAGAAAGAGATCAGAAAAGAAGAAATAAGAAGGGTACAGATGAGAAAGGAGAAGAGGAAGGAAAGAGCATTGAATCTAGAAGCAGAGATGTTCAGGAGGAGTGAATTACTGAAGAAGTATATAGTGAAGATTTTGTTTGGATAAGATAATGGAAAGTTTGAAGACAAATATTTGAAGAAGTTAGAGAGAAGTTGGGTAAGATAGAAAGAGAAGGAGAGGCAAGTTTTTCTAGAGGCAGAATCTGAAGAGAGGGTACTATCATAGTATACTTGAACCCTTAGATTTTATATTATTTTTATCTATTTTCTTTGATTTGATTTATCTTTTTCATTTATTTCTTGGATGATGAAGAGGCATGTGACTACAGTCACATGATGTCATAGGCCTAGAATCTGGGAGAAAGGGTTGGAAGAATGATGTTAAGGTGTATGTTAATAATATGTTCATCTCATGATGAATATATAGACATTAGAGTAAAGTTATTTATTGTTAGTATAGACTAATATGTACTAGTATAAGAATATATTGGAGACTTCTTATCAAGTTCTCTTATAATCCCCATAAGATACTTCACTCCTTATAGAGTGTGTATATAGTATCAGAGTAGGCTAAAGTAGATAGTTGTTACGATCTTAAGCTAGAGCTCAGGTTGCAATCTTAGACAAAGGTTTGAGAGTAGATAAGGGAGATTTATCAAGTGGTAAAGCATAGGGATACAGGAGAGTATCTATGCTATATATATGAGTCCTTAGTAAAACAACGAGGCATATATAAGATACAAGAAACGAAGAGACCATAGAGATAAGGTAAGGTAACAATACCTACTACATGAGGTGCAGCCAATCACATCGTCATACCCTTTACCCTTGTCCATGCTTTCACCAGGAGGCATCGATCATAACAATACCCTGTTTTCAGCATTCATATCCCCATGAATCAGACCATAACCACTAACTCTCCAATGACATGTGTGGCTACTATCTTTTTGCTAGGGCCTACAATGATATGTTCCATGTTATCAATAGCAATGAAGTGTGGTTTGTGTGGTGGGCCTCCCTAGAACATTTTGATTTGGAATCCGTTCCTTGAGGTGTCTGTATTATGTTTCATCTCCACAAATGCAGTTGCTACTTCTTTCCAAAATATAGGATCTTGTTCTCCTCTGGATTTGAGTAACTGATAATGGGGTAGTGGTCTGAATATTCTCATTTGTGTTGGTGTTCATATGAACTTCATGTATTTGCTGAGATTTTTGACTTCTTTGGTTATGAAGCTTGTTTGTGATGTTGAAGATGTTGTTGCTATAGAAACCTTATAAGGTTTTATTAGTATGACTTCCTCATCTTCCACCTTTCCTTCCTCTTTCTTTCTTTCTTTATCTGTATAGAGTTCTTGTATTTCTTGAATATTTTTCTCCACATATTTGTTGCCCTTTCCTTTATATTGATTTAGTTCGTTGGCCAGCATTCTCTGGATTTGTAATGCTCATTTGTCCATGTTACTTTGTACCATATATTGAAGGTTTTCTGATATTTGTGTGATGTTTGTGGTGTTGACCATTTGATTGTTGATACTGGCCATCAGAATTGTTCCCTCCATCTCCGTGATCATTGTATTGGTTTCTTCCACTATTTTTTTCAAATCCTTTACTATCCTCTACACATCAATCATTGCCTCTATTTCTTTCAATGTCTTGTGGTATAATCTTATTCAGTCTTCTCTCTCTCTCTTCATTACTTGTGCCTGGTCTATGTTGTTTAATTTCCTTGAGATATAGGGGTTGGAGGAGGTGGGAACTGTTGTGTAGTTGTTGTTGTTCTGGGAAGACATGTTTTCTGTGTTGCTGTAGTAGTTTGAGTGAATACTTTGGCTGTTGAAATGGGATTTTACCCCTCCTCTTTATAGGTTTCGACTCAAACACCTTATCCAATAGTCTTCTATTACCTCTCTTGCATGAGGCAATTCTGTTTCAGCTATCCGTTGATTGTGTTCATCCCCATAGCCCTTTCAATGCACCAAGTACTGCACCCCTTTCCCTCATTTCTGATGCTTCCTGACTTCTTCTATCTCATACTTTTCTTCTTTATTAATAATTGTTGGTGGAGGTGTTAGTTCCATATGCTGTCCTTTGAATTTTGGTTCTGTACATTGTGTCAGCAAGTCTTCATTGAAGATGTTGTGAATCATCTATCCTTCTGGAAGTTCCAGTTCAAATGCTCCTGATCCAATGTCCTTCGAGATTCTGAATAGTTTGTATCTTTTGTTATTCAGCTTCTTTGAGGGTCAGTTCAAATGGATATTTTTGTTTTCTAGCCACATATTGTCTTCAACCTTCAATCCTTGAGAATTCCTTCTTTTCTTGTCAAACTGCTTCTTCATATTCTTCTGTGCTTCCTCCATTGCTTTAGTCGTCTGTTCCCAACTCTTCTGTAGTCCAATAAGGAAATCTTCTACTCTTGGAATGTCTGTCTGGACCACAAGGTCGCCTTTTCAGGGGTATCTTCCAAAATTCAATTCGAATGGAGTCCGTTCTGTTGCTACATGTTTCTTGTCATTGTATTGGAATTCTGCTGCAGCTAACCAATTTGTCCAATCATCCTGTTGGTAATTCACATAGTGTCATAGAAACACTCCTATCTCTTGATTGATTCTTTTGGTTTGACCATCTGTTTGAGGATGATATGCTGTCGATAGTTGTCTTTTCGTTCCCAGTGTTTTTGTGAATTTCTCCATGAATTTCAATGCAAACTGTGGTCCTCTGTCACTTAAGACTTTCCTAGGTATTCCATGCAGCTTCCAGATGTCATCTCGGTAAATCTTTGCTATTCCTTCAGATGAGATATTCGTTGTAGTTGCCTTCAAATGAATCATCTTTGTGAACCGGTCCACGATAACCACTATAGTGTCTATTCCATTTGATTTTGGCAAAGGTCCAATGATGTCAATGCTGATTTCTTGCCATGGTCCTTGAGGTATATCCAATGGATGCAATTCTCCTGCTTTTTTTTGATGTTGGACTTTGTTCTGTTGGCATTTGAAACATCCTTGTACATAGTTCTTGATATCTTTCCTTAGTCCTAGCCACCAGTATGTTCTCTTGATTAATTCCATCATTCTGTGTTGTTCTGGATGTCCTATATCGGCTTTGTCGTGATTTTCTTTCAAGATCGTTTCTCTGGTTTTCCTGTTATTTGGCACATAGATCCTTCCATCTATGCAGACAATTCCGTCTTCTTCCCAGATTAAACTGTCCTTCTTTCCTAGTGCTTGGATTACTTCTCTTTCTCTTGTTGTGTTTCTCCTGATTTCCTTCAGTATGTCACTTTTCTCTGCTATTGTTTTTCTCTTGATCATTGTAATTTCTGCTGTTGTCCTTTGTTGCCACAATTCTTCCTTCAATAGTTGGACATCCTTGTTGTCTTCCTTGGTGTCTACCTGCTCCTTTCATGATAAGATGTCCGCTTTCGTGTTTGTCTTCCCCAGTATGTGCTTCAATGTGAAGTTGTAATCTTGTAATTTCAAATACCATCGAGCCTGTCATCCATTTAATTTGTGTGGCTCTCTGAAGTACTTGAGGTTTTCATGATCTGTCCAAACTTTGAAAGGTTCTGCTGCATCCAATAGGTATTATCTCCATTTTGCAAGAGTTTCTACTATTGCTAGTAGTTCTTTGTTGTAGATCTTGTAATTCCGTTCCGCTGGTTGTATCATCCTTGATAAAAATGCTATGGGTTTCCACCTCCCATTTTGTTCCTGGGATAGTACTCCTCCTATAGCATGTCCTGAGGCATCTGTCTCCACTCTAAATTTTCCTTCTCTTCTGGGTAAAGAAAGAACCGGTTGACTTGTAATCTTTTCTTTGAGTTCGTCAAATGTTTTCTGGTGTTCTTCTTTCCATTTCCAGTTCTTCTTGCCTTTCAGCTTGTTTAGTGGTCTTGCTGTATGACTGAAGTTTTGAATAAAGCGTTGATAGAAGTTTGCAAATCTGAGGAAACTCTCCACATCTTTGAGTCTTGTCAGTGTCTTCCATTCCTTCACTGCTTTGATTTTCTCTTGTTCCATTTTGACCTGTTCCTTTCCAACTATTACCCCTAGAATGGGTATCTCTTCCATATTGAAGTCACATTTTGATCGTTTAAAACACAAGTTGTGCTTCTCCACTATCTTTAGGAATCTGACTGTTCGTTCTTCCAGTTCTTCTTTTGTCCTTGCTGGTATTACAAAGTCATCCATGTAGTTTGCCAGTACACCTTCATGAAGTAGTTCCCAGAATACACTGTTCATCATCCTTTGAAAGGTTCCTGGCAAGTTGCATAGTCCAAAATACATTACTCATAGTTCGAATAATCCCTTGTTGGTTAAGAATGCAGTCTTCCATTTGTCTCCTTCTTTGATTCGTACATTGTTCTATCCCCAAATCAAGTCTAATTTGTTGAAGTATCTTGCTTCCTTGAGTTTGTCGATTACTTCTCCAATCAGAGGTAGTGGTGTCTTGTTCTTTATTGTGATTTGGTTTAACTTCCTGTAATCTTGAACCAATTATAATGAACCATCTTTCTTTGGAATGTAGAAACAAGGTGCTGCATATCTTGACTTTGATTTCACAATAAGTCCTACCTTCAGTTGTTCATCTAACCATTGGTTTAAGGCTTCTTTCTCTTTTAATGTTATTGCATAGGCCTTTGCATTTAATTCCTTTGGTGCTTCGTCTGTTGGATTTATTTCATGGTCCCATTTATGTTTTTCTGGTAGCTTTTCAAACTTCTTTTTGTTGAACAGATGTATGTAGGGTCAAATATACTCAGGTAAATCTTCTGGATTCATCTTGTCTGGTTCTTTTCCAATTTCTCCGTTGTCCTGTTCCTGATTGTCCTTTGTTTCTGTTGCCTTGGTTTGCCTAGAATTAAATTGTATGTCTTTATGTGTCATTGTGCAATTTCCTGGACATCTTGTGAATTTGATGGTTCTATTTTTCCAGTTGACTTCCGGGTTATGTTTAACCAGCCAGTCGTGTCCTAAGAACATATCTGCTCTATCCAAGTCTGTTACTGCTGCTTCCAGGGTTTTCTTGTGTCTGTTGATTTCAATTTCTAGAGGCACCACCTTGGTCACCTCTCTGTTCTTTGTTCCATCAGCGTTGAATACTTCGAAAGAGAAGTCTATTGGTTTCATTTGAATTCTCTTGTTCTTGACTAGTTGTTTGTTGATTCCAGTATGTGTATATCTGGAGTCCACCAGTGCTTTTACTTTCAGATTCTTACCGTTCTTTGTCTTGACTTCTGCTTGCATGTTTAATTCCCTCTTTCCCTTGTTAGTTCGGCAATTTGGAATAATATATTTATTCTGGGAATTTACATGGGAGATCTCTTGTACTGTGCCTACTCAAGATTGTTGCCAAAACCCTTCTCCTTCTTGTCTTCTTCATTGTCTGATTTTTTCTAAACTTTACATGTCTTCATCGTCTGTTTTCCTTTACAATCTTTGGCTATGTGTCCCTTCTTGTTACATTTAAAACAAGTTCTTGTTTCTCGTTCTTTCTTCTCTGCTCAGTATTCCTTTGCCATATGGCCATACTTGTTGCAGTTAAAACACTTTGGTTTTCTATCTTTGAAGTTATCATTGGACTTCCCAATATCCATTGGTTGTCCCCTTCCTCTGTAAGTTGTTCCTATACTTGTCTTGTAGTTGTGGTGTCCTTCTGTTGATTCGTATCCTTGTCCTACTAATGTTATTGCCATCTTCCACTCTTTGAGTGATTCTGGCATAGCTATGGGTGGGTATCCCAGTATTATCTTGATAATGTCTTGTTGTACATTCTTCTTTAGTAAGAAGATTGCATGTAGCTCATCTGTATCCGCCTTTGTGGCTAGTGTGTTGAATTTGATTATGAAATCCGCTGTATTTCTTTTTCCTTGCTTGAAGGTTTCAATCTTCCATTTGGCATCTGCTACCTTCGTCTTGTCACTGAATGTGTTCTTGATCTCTCAGACAAAATCATCCCAGTTCTGGGTATTGTTGTCTTTATCTAGCTCATCAAGCTTCTTCTGTGCATAGATTCCCACTACACCTCCTCTAAGACAAGCTAGGATTGCTGTGATCCTATCATCTGTTCTGTTGACTCTGTTGCTCTTGAGGAATAACCTAATCCCTCTCCACCAGTCTTCAAATTTTGTTCAGTCGCCATCAAACTACCCTAGGTCCAGAACCATGCTTCTTGGCATTCCTGCTAACTCGTTTACTGCTGGTGTTGCTGCTGGTGCTGTCGATATCTCTGTGTCTGTTTGTTCGCCATTTGTTGAGGCTTCTTTGTTAATTTGTAAAGATCCTAGTTGTTCTGACAATGCCTCTATATCGTTGGTTCTTGAACTCGTCTTGGTTCTTTGTAGTTTACACTATACATGTTTTGTTTCTCAACAGGTAACTCTGTCTAGTATTGTTTGTATACACCTCTCTTGCAAGGTAAGCTCATTGACGCTTTACCAAATGTTACGACCTTAAGCTAGAGCTTAGGTTGCAATCTTAAGCAAAGGTTTGAGAGTAGATAAGGGAGATTTATCAAGTGGTAAAGCATAGGGATACAGGAGAGTATCTATGCTATATATATGAGTCCTTAGTAAAACAACGAGGTATACATAAGGTACAAGAAACGAGGAGACCATAAGGATAAGATAAGGCAATAACACCTACTGCATGAGGCACTGACTGAGACTACATGAGGTGCAGCCAATCATATCATCATACCCTTTACCCTTGTCCATGCTTTCACCAGGAGGCATTGATCGTAACAATAGTTATGATAACTACTTGTAATTCTGAGAATTACTATATCTAGCTTTAGTTCTTTAGTATAATCTTTCTTTTCTAGACAATATTTCCTCTTTTCTTGTCTGGCAATACTACTGAGTATATATTATATAATTATTTAAATAATTGCATTTTCTTCTGTAATGTCTTTTACACTTATATTGGGTATTACAGGTAATGTCTTATTTTATTACCATATATTATATACTCTTACATTAAGTATCATAGTCTTGAGTACTTATTGTTTGGTATCTGAGTCAAGTAAAGTCTATCCAGACTTACACTACTATCTATATATTTAATATTGAAGTAATATACTTAGCTATTTTATAGCTTATATCAAAATATCTCTTGTATAAGTGAGAAAAATTGAATAAAAACTGTTTATTTCAAGTAATAAAATTGACCAGCATAAATCAACAAATGATTCATTTGGCAGTACAGATCAGTGTTATGATTCAAGACTCAAAGTTAAGTCAAAAAAAAACCTTGTGTAAGGTTTGTATACAAGAACTTGATGGAGTTTCTAAGTACAATGTCTATGCTATACTAAACCTAGCCTATTCTAAAGAGTATAGAGTATACATACTATATGCCATTGATATGTAGTATAATATTATTGTTCTGGAACCTTCTATGTTCTTCTATGATACATGATTGTGTGGCTATGACTTATAACTATGTCATGTGACAGTCTGTGACAGTCATGTGTGATGTCACACTAACCCCTAACCCTAAGTCTGAAAATAAAATAAAAATAAGAAAAGAGATAAAAATAAATAGTCTACCATCTTCAACTCTAATAATCAGCCTGCTTTTGGAACATAAGAATAAAAAGAGTGAGAAGGGGCAATTCTCTAAAATAGGAAAGTGAATGTAAAAATAGAAAATACTCAAACCTTACCAACAACTTGACACTTAGTTTATACATAGTACTTCTATTCTAAAGTCTATGATGTAATAACTCTAGAAACTGTCTCTCTAAGTTTATATACTAGATAAAATTGACACTCAAAAAGGTTAAGTCAGCACCTCTAAAAGACTCAGAATGATATAACAAAGTACTATAAAC
>JAJOHK020001981.1:0-10858 GCA_022457215.2 Leucocoprinus gongylophorus
GGTTTTGATCCCGATCCTGCGATCAACAGTGAGTGGATCGACCCATTTGCACGGTATGCTCGCCTGACTACCGGATATGCTCTCTAGACAATGCCTCTGACATCGAAGAAGAAATTCAACGATCCGATGGTGCACTGGTCACATTAGAGAAGAATTCGTTCAATTTCCTGGAGTAAGTGGGAATCGCTGCTTGTTTGAGGACATTTTTGACGGGTTACAGATATGCGAAGATGCAGCATCAAGCTAATCCTGGAGAGGAACTGAAATTTGCTGCTATCGTTCCGCCGATTACAAGCACGAGGCATGTTGCAGCAGCAGGGTTTTATCACTGTCTGGGTGAGAATCTCTGCTAAGATCGTAACAAGTTCTGATCTTTCTGGTATAAACAACATAGTTTTGGCGACCAAGAACCTGTTGAATTTGAGACAGAGGGAGCCGTATGGTTCTGTGACAATCTCCATTGTCTGAACGCTTGAGTCTGTGGACATAGTTTCGTTATATCGTTCCACAATGTAGTAGCTGTCACAGGTTGACTGAGTGTCACCCATCATCTTTATATGGATCCTATATGGCTGCCTTCCTTTCAGTGCCTTGGCAGGCTCGCTTCCGTCTTGTAAAACACTTTTTATCCTGCCCGATGTCTTCTCCTGCTGTGGCTGCTGCCAATGCCTACCTTGCTAGTGTGGACCTTTCCAAGTATGATCCAGAGCAGTCCCGCCTGATGCAAGAACGGTGTATTTTGGTTGATGAAAGTGACAATGCCATCGGTGCTGTCGACAAAAAGACCTGTATGTCTGCCTTTACCTGCTTACGTCTCCAGTGACCAATCCATGTCAAGGTCATCTTATGGAGAACATCAACCAAGGGCTCCTTCATCGTGCCTTCTCTGCCTTTGTCTTCCGCCCTTCGGATGGGAAGCTTCTTCTTCAACAGCGCGCGTCCGAGAAGATCACATTCCCGAATTTGTGGACGAATACGTGCTGTTCGCATCCTCTGGACGATTTTGAAGAGGAGAAGAGTGAGAAAGATCAACTGGGTGTCAGGAATGCCGCATCCCGAAAGCTAGAGCATGAACTGGGTATACCCAGAGTCCAGACAAAAGCTGATGAGTTTCAGTATCTCACTCGAATACATTATCTCGCTCCTTCTGACGATGTGTGGGGTGAACACGAAGGTATGCGATGCAGTGGTTTGTTTTGTTTGTAATGGAATCATCACTGACACGCTACAAGTTGACTACATTCTTTTCCTTACGGCTGATGTCACCGTGACGCCCAACCAAAACGAAGTTCGGGACTACAGGTACGTGAATAAGGAGGAACTCCAAGCGATGTTCGAAGATTCTTGTACGTATATTTGCTAGGTGATTTGTTTCATTTGCTCAAACCTGGTATAGCATTGTCTTTTACACCTTGGTTTCAACTGATTGCTCGGCATTTCCTCTTTGGCTGGTGGGATGAACTCTACAGACGTAGGGATGGCCAGGGTAAGGTCATTGCTAAAAGTCTTGCTGGTCTTGTGGATGGATCCAAAGTTGTCAAGATGGCTTAGGTATAAGTATAGCGTGGCTTAATAATGTCAACCCGAATACATGGATCTTGTCGTTCAAGCGTGAGTGTGGCCTTTAAAAACAAGCAACTCCCTTCGAAGGCGCATACCCAGAGGACCACGCCGATAGAGTGGGATCGCGGCATCAAGGTAGTATCCGAATTCGTCTATTATTCGGAGGATCTGCATGAAAAAGAGTTTCGGGCTCAGGACCTTTGATTCTGGAGGCGAAGATGAGTGGAAAGTCCGTTTGGTAGCACACACTGCTCACTATCAGTGCGCCATTGGGATTGCTTGAGTTCGACAGTTTGCAGGTCTCCAGAGACACCAAGGTCGAGAGTAACATTCCCTGGTAAGATGTCACACAATCTTGGGTTCAGTCCCACATTGATCGGATCTGGAGCCTTGACAAGGGTGAACTTTTTGCCTCCAGCTGAGAGGAAGCCTAAGAAGAAGTTGGAGGTATCGTCACAGCTTGCAGGTTGAAATATCAACTGAGGAGTCTAAAGATGAAGTCAACATAGCGAACCGGTCCCCAATTTTTTTTACCCAACTACCTACAGAAGTCAGATTGAAGCTGGTTTGAAACGAATATCCCTGTGCGAAAAGATGAGAATATTTTTGGATGGAACAAGAACTTGCTTACCCTGGCAGAACATAGGCGGAAAAGCCTGACGATGATATCGTATGCTCTAGAAGGGGATAACACGTGGTACAAAGAATGTAGGTCTAATGTACTCACGTGCTCGTATTAGGTCCAGCCATGTCCCAGGGGTCATCATTGAATCTGACAATAGCGGTATAATTGACCACTTCTGATGTCGCTCCTGCATGCCACAATGGCCAAATTGTTTCCTGCATTTCCTTGAGCGCTAGCGTCGATATATTTCCCAATTGGAGCTCATTGAATCCATGAAATGATATGAAAAGATGATCTGGATAAGATAGGTTACAGACAAGCATCCCTCGAAGGAATCACATTTCCTCACGAGCATAATTCAGACTGGGATCACCGATGATCTTGCCAGTGCCATTTGTGCCTGGTCTTGCATTCGAATGAGTACGGATTCGGTGAAGGGTGTTTTCGGATCGAGAGACAGAGTTTGTTCGTGATCTCGAGGGACCGTGCTCGGCAGTTGTTGGGAAGGCAGTAAGGGTGTTTGTTTTTTTGAGAGCGGATTTCAGCGGAGTAGTTGGAGTGACAGCCGTGATCGTCTTTGCACGACGATGTTTTGGCTGTTTGTGGGCCCGAGGCGTGGTAGGTTCCTGACAAGCGGCAGGATCAAAGCCAGAAGGTGGAGGCCCAGGAGGTATAAAAGGGCTGGGATACGGGACATTACTGGAGCCAGGAAGAGGTTGAGGGTAGACAGGCTGGGACTGGGGCGGGAAGACAGGCTGCTGCCAGTGAAAATAACCAGGATAGTGTTGCTGCTGCATTGACTGTACCTGGCCCGGGAACGTGTACTACTATCATTAATTATCATTAATAAGTGACACGTGATGTGCACCCAAGAGTTGAGTTGTGCTTGTTTTCTTGTTTTCCAATGGCCTCCACATTCTTTACTTGGCTGCGTTCACCAGCGGCACGCGAGTATTTTTTCAGTGAGCCCAATTGATGATCAGCCAGCTCCCAAGCTAACTTGTTCCAGGTACTCATTTCTGGGGGCCAGTTCGTATGCTTCTTTTCGGAGGCTTGTTTTCCGAGTCATAACCGAGCCAACCTAGGTCGCCAACTGGGGTCTTCCTTTAGCTGCCATAGCAGACTTGTCGAAGGATGAGGAGATGATTTCAGGAACGATGACTACTGCCCTTGCCTGTTACTCGTGCGTTCTGTCGGATTGTTGGTAGACCTCCTCTGAACTCTTTCTTCTACAGGATGGTTTTCATGCGCTTCGGTAGGTTGAATGTCATTCTCATTGCAATGATTCTCATTTCTCTCACCAGCATGGAGAGTCCAACCTCGCAACTATTTGCTCTTCGCTTGCCACCTTACCAACGCCACGGCCCAGTCTGTCAACGATGCACGTTTCGTCAAGTATTGGCATATGGGCGGCCGTGAGGAAAAATTAGGCCTTTCACCATCATCAAAGGAAGGTCAAGTCACAAAAGCAATCAAGGCTGCACACGAAACGTCATCTAACAAGACATAATAAGGATCTCTAGTTATCCCATCATTGTTATAACCGTGCTCATAAATACAGACTTATATATACATACTTATATATACCGTGGTCACGACATGCACTACCAGAACCCATCATCATCTCCACCCTTCTTTTTGCCGTCCTTCTGAGTAAGTGCTTGTCTCCGATACATCTCTGCGATCTGTTCCTACGAGTCAGCAGTTTGAACGGCTTTATTGCACGCACAATTCACCTGATCAGGTCTTGTTGCATCATCGGCGTTCTTGTCTTCTCGGACTCGAATAAACCGAGGAAATCGTAAAGAAATACCTCGCTCCTCGACCTACCAATCCCCTTTCAAATATCGCCCAAGGTGACAACTCTGAAATGAAGCTTACCAATCCATGAGCAGCAGTATAAATAGGGCTTAAACTCAGGTCAGCCGTCAGAACTTCCCACACAACCTTAGGTTCAAACCAGACATCAGGTTTGGCACCACCAGCGTTGATGTCGCCGCGGGCTTTCTCCAGTTCGAGTGGCTTCAGCTCCTTGTAATGGGATTGAAGTATCTCATCACTGAATCCAGTACCAATTTTGCATATTGTTTGATACTCCTCCGAGTCTTCATCGTAACACGCCAGAAGGAATGCACCATAAACGTTGGTTCGCTTTCCCTTCCCATAGTATCCACCAACAACTACCAAATCCAAAGAATCACCGATGCCAGCAAGATAATCCTTTTTGAGCTGAAAAGTGCTTCAACCGCTGTTGATTCGCATGGAACGCAAAAGGTGAACCGTACCTTCAGCCAGTTGACGCTCCGCCGACTTGGTTCATAGAAACTCGCTTCGCTATCAAGCATTTTGACCATCAGTCCTTCACAACCATCCTTGACACTCTCTTCAAGAAAAGACTGAATTTCCTCCGTAGATTTGCCATCAGACGACTTGGCAAAGTCGAATTCACCAGGTATGCGCTGAAAGTGTTCGTAGAGGAGTTTTCTTCGTTCTGAGAGAGGTTTCTGTAGTAGAGGCTACAATCATGCATTAATATAGTGCGATCAAGAATGACAGTAGACCACTACCTCTCCGTTCAAATATAGCAGATCGAAAGCAAATAAACACACTCGAATTTGAATGTCCTCCACTTTGACATCTTTGCGTTTACGTCGACTAAGCTCTTGGAACGGCATCAACTGGAATGTGGTCCGGTCAATCGCCACAGCTTCTGCATCTAACACAAATGACTTTGCTGTCTCTTTGATGCACTACGGTATCACATTTAACGATGGCTAATCAATCAAAAAAGGACAAAGTCACCTTGGGAAGTTGATCAACAAGATCCGGATATTTCTTGCTCATATCTTCCGAGTTTCGACTAAACACACCAACAGTTCCGTCTTCGAGCATGTGGACTTGTGCTCGTTCGCCGTCGTACTTGTACTCGCAAGTGAAATGTTGATTCTCGAACCTATCCAGAACCTCGCCGATAGCCTTGGTAGGTTTGGCAAGCATGGGTTTCAAAGGCACCCCTGGAGTAAGTTTACATTTTTCCTTCAGGTGGTCGATGCCAACTTCTAATAGGGTAGGTATCACTTGATCATACGTCGGTAACTCACTGAGAGAGATTGTGCGGCAGACTTGAATAATGCCAAGGGACTACGCACCTATAAACCGATTTGATCGACAAAGTTGCTTCTTCCAACCGCTTTGCCAGTTTTTCGTGAGACCATTTCCTGTCGGCCCTTTCCTTTTCGGCGAGGACGACAGCATGTGCCACAGCCACCAGCACTGAACGTTCTGCGTTACCAATCCGCAGCTTCCCTTCTAGACTGCGTATGATGTACTTTGCCTCGATGTCTTGACATGCCGCAAGGAGTTTCGTGATGATGGACACCTTCTTTGCTTGGGACTAGGAAAATAGTTAGAATTACCTCGCGTAGGCCATTGAATCTCATACAGCATGTCCTGCAGTAGTCGCAATTTCTTTGAGGTGAGAAAATACAAAGGGCAACGTCAGAGGTTTGGGCTTGAATAGTGTCTTCTGGCTAGTTTTCGAATTCTATAAACCTACATCAGTCATGAATAACATGATCAGCAGGCAGGATCCTTGACCATAGCCACAAGGCCGAGATCACCTTCGCGCTTCAAATCGGCCTTGATCACTGTTAGACTGCGACCAGTGGATTCAGCAATGGCTTTGATGAGGAGACTCTCGCCGATACCAAGCTCAATGCCTTCATAGTCTGGAGACAGCTTCTCAGAGTTAGTGACATGCACCGGACGCCTAGCAATATGTTCAGAACATACTCGGTTGATGCAAAGGTATACTGTCTGAAGAAGTGATTTGTAGTCATCCTTTGTACTTCGTTGGATAACGAGCAGGAGGAAGGAGGTAAGATACGCATTTTTCTCGAGTCGTTTGGTCGTACTTTCTATCAGAGAAAATGTCCTCGCTAATGCGGAGTACGGAACACTGGTGTATGGTTGAGGCTGCAGTGCATATCAGAACGAACTTAACTCACGGTTGTCCAACTTTCCACCCGCCTGGTATGTCGACGTCTTTTACCCGTAGTAATGCAGCTTCAGCTCTAAGCCGAACGTGAGACTTTATCGGAGGAACAAATGGCAGACACGTACGTTTTGGATGCAGCAGCGCCCGTTGCAGCAATAATACCCTCGCCGTCATCGTCGAGCTCATCTTTTACCACCTCATCCTCTCCGTCATCGTCACTCGGCTCGGATGTTGCAGCGGCTTCTGACTCTGCGCACAATGCCTCGGTTGTAGCCATTGCCTTGCCTTTTTGTGTCCGCCTAGGCTCTGGCGAGCGAGAAGAGCGTGGTGAAGCGGTTTTTGAGATGGGGGACGATGAACCGGCATTGGTAGAGTTGATGGCTAACGCCAAGCCTGAGAATTTAACTGAGTTGAGAAGATGACCGATGCCATATAGTGAGTCATACTTGAGGACGGTTGATCTTCGTCAGAATCGACTATTCGACGCCTCTTTGCAGCGGGCGGGCCTATATAATAATAATCAGAAATGGACTTGATACTGTACACGAGTATACGAACCATTCTTGACGACCGCCTTTTGCTTTGAGCTTTCGCCTACTCGAGTCTTTAGCTCAAAGTATCGTTTAAACGAGAGACTCACAGGTTTCATCTGTGATCATGTTATTATCTTCATCCTTGATCTCGGCTTTCGCTTCCTTCATTTTGGCACTAGCCTTCCGCTTATCCCCTTTCCACAGTTCAAGGAGGCTGGATTGCTGGGGTGGAGGGGTTTTCGCACCTTGAGGCATTTCAAAAAATTTACCTGGTAGACATGGATTTTAACAATTCATGTCAAGTCAGCATGGTATGATAGAAGGAGAGTACCTAGAGTCTGCTGGCGACCCATTGAGGTGCGTATGAACAGAACGCGTGAAATAAACATGTGTACATACCGCGTCGCGTCTGGCATGTGCTGATCGGATTACTCATTGAAATTGAAATGGAGCCAAGAACACTTGTTTGCTTGCTACTCCACTCATATATTGGTTTGGAGGCTACCAAGAATGTTGAACGGACTCGAGGCAGGCGGATATGCAATATAAACAATGCCAATGCTATGATAGTTGGCGATCCGAGTGCTCGGCTCGGTTTGGTATTCCAACCAAGAGAATTAGTTCTGGAATTATACGGGAATTGCCGAATGGGCTGTACAGTTCATCACAAGTGGCTTAGCCAAGCAAGTATCAACAGATCCCAAGGCCGAACCCTCCGCCGCCGCCGCCCCTCAAGACTCCACCATGGCTGACGCTCAGGTGTGTGCTACTGCTGGTTTTTCCGGTGGTTATCTGCTTACGGAATTTCTTGCCAAACAGATCGAAAAGGCATACCAAAAACAACATCTCTTCCAGAATGCCAAAGTTCGCGGTGCGTCTAGGTATAGGACTGAACATTCGGCAGAAATTGATGATAGATGTAGGCGGCAAGATTGCGAGCAAGCAGAAGCGATGGACCAGGGATGTTGGTATGGGGATCAAGACGCCTCTTGAGGCGATGAACGGCACTTATATTGGTGTGTTTGCACCCAGTTCTTTCTCTTGAGTGCACCTGACTTTATAATGGTATACAGACAAGAAATGCCCTTTCACTGGCCAGGTCTCTATTCGTGGACGCATCCTTACTGGCAAGGTTGTGTCGACAAAAATGACTCGCACGATTATTATCCGCCGGGACTATCTGCACTACATCCCGAAATACAGTGCGTGTAACTAACTGGGGAGGGATTGTGTTCTAATATGTTTTCGCAGACCGTTATGAGAAGCGGCACAAGAATCTTGCAGCTCATGTGTCACCTGCTTTCCGAGTTGAGGTTGGCGACACGGTCACTGTTGGTGAGTAGTCCGAGTGGTAGTGGTATGTTTGCAGGAGCTAGTAGCTGATTGATGGACATGTGCAGGCCAATGCCGGCCATTGTCGAAGACGGTGCGATTCAATGTGTTGCGAGTGTCGAAGAACAAGGCAGCGACCAAGTCGTTTGGAAAGTTCTGAGAATTAGAATGATGATTCAATATGTTGTATGGTTGTATGCCCATTAACAAGCGAGAGAGAGATATGCCTGAGTCATGCCTGAGGATACGCAAACAAAAAGCCAAACAAGAGCTAGTGTGTTTTACTTTTGACTGCTTGGCCAGTACTTTGTACTCTGCTTGTACTTGACCCTCAAGCTGGCGCCGACGCTGCTCTCCGCAATCGCCCTGCGCCTTGCCCGATCCCGGCCACAGTCCCCTGCGCAGATGGGCCAGCAGCCCTCGAAGAAAGGTAAGAGGCCTGTTCGGGATAGAGACTCGACAGCGGACTCCGCCCTCTCCGACGACCCCGACGACCCCGTCGGCACATCCATCGCGATCGCCGTTCCAAATGGCGTGGGGAGACATAATTCGACTCTCCCCGACTCCTCTTCGTCGCCCCGTGCACACCCTTCCCCGTACCCAGACCACCCCTCTCCCTCTGCCTCTCCCCGGTCTCCTGGCCCCAGCCCCCTGCCCCTCGATACATCCTCCACCATCCTCACCAATGCCGTATCCTTCACCCCTGGATCTGCCTCTTCCGCTGCTCTCCACGGTGATCCCAACGCTCCAAAGGACAAGCTCAAGCCCTTTGATGTCGACGACATGATTCAGCGCCTCCTCGAAGTCGGCTACACCGGCAAGGTTTCCAAGTCTCTCTGTCTCAAGAATACCGAGATTACCGCCATCTGCCTTGCTGCCCGTGAGGTCTTTCTCAGCCAGCCTGCCCTCATCGAGCTTTCACCACCCGTCAAGATCGTTGGCGATGTGCATGGCCAGTATTCAGATCTTATACGCCTTTTCGAAATGTGTGGTTTCCCTCCCGCCTCCAACTACCTCTTCCTAGGTGACTACGTCGACCGTGGCAAGCAGAGCCTTGAAACCATCCTCCTCCTCCTGTGCTACAAGATCAAGTATCCCGAGAACTTCTTTCTTCTGAGAGGCAACCATGAGTGCGCCAATGTCACACGAGGTACGGGTGTTTGTGTTTCTCAGCGTTTGTTCTCACATTCCTATCCTCACCAGTATATGGTTTCTATGACGAATGCAAACGACGATGTAACATCAAGACTTGGAAGACCTTTATTGATGTCTTCAACTGTCTACCTATTGCCGCCATCGTCGCGTCCAAGATCTTTTGTGTCCATGGCGGCCTTTCGCCCTCATTGCATGCCATGGAAGATATCAAACGCATACAACGTCCAACAGATGTACCTGATTATGGCCTCTTGAATGATCTTCTCTGGTCAGATCCCTCTGATACTGCCTTGGACTGGGAGGACAATGAACGTGGTGTTAGTTATTGTTTTGGCAAAGCTGTCATTAATGATTTTCTCCTACGCTACGATATGGACCTGATATGTCGCGCACATATGGTCGTGGAGGATGGCTATGAATTTTGGAATGATCGGACGCTTGTCACTGTATTTAGTGCTCCCAATTACTGCGGTGGTGCGTCCCTTCTCTTATGTTGAGTATATCATTGACACATTTCCAACGCTAGAATTCGACAATTATGGTGCTTGTATGAGGTAAGTCTATTTTTGTTCCCGGGATTCTCCCCTACATACTTATTATCTCAAGTGTCTCGGAAGAACTTTTGTGTGCCTTTGAGCTCCTTAAGCCCCTCGATGGTGCTGCCTTGCGCAAAGAAATGACCAAAGCGAAGCGGAAAAGGTAAAGAGCTTTCTTCTCTTTACCTCTAGATCACCCCCTGAATCCGATTTCTAGCTTGATGGCTTCGGCTAACTGATAAATTGACCAGTGTTAATTGCTGCCGCTGCGAGGAATGCTTGGATTCATCACGCAGCTCATTGTCACTTGCCACCGACCTCTCCATTGCGCTTGGGTTTTGGGAATTAGTGTCATAGGCAGTCCCCTCGACCTTTTGCTCCGACGCACATTTTCGCATTCCCGTCACCTTCTTCAGGTCATCTTTTTTCTCGTCCATGTGGCTCAAGTACCATCCAGTGGCCTTTCGATTTTTTCCACGTCTCTTATGGTTCTGCACGTATATTGCGCCGACACCTGCTCCTGGGTTTCGGACTTGTAATTCTAATTTTTGTCCCTTTTATTTTCTCTGTTTGTTATTGGGTACATACGTAGCACTTCCTGCTTCCTCATTGGGTACTGTGTCTGCTATTTCTAATGATTCCCCCTGCCATCACGACCATTTCGCAATTCCACCCTGAATGTAGACTCAGTATCTTACCCCTGCAGTCAAGGAAGTTCAACAGAGTATTTATTCGTCTACTATAAACATCATTTTCTTGCTGGTTCATGGTAAGGCCATCGAGTTTATTTAGTGAATGAAACGTCATGTCAAAAGTTGTCAATTGGAAATGAGCGGATGTCATCCAAGGTGGATGATTGAGGAGCCGAAGAATTCATGTTACGTTGGCCCTATTGCAAACAAGGATTAGTGACTATCATGAGTAAGATTGCTAGCATAGAGCGCCACTGCTCGACGATGAAATGACAACGAAATGAAATGTAACAGCCCCCCCCCCCCCCCCCCCCCCCCCCCCACCCCGCCCCCCCCATTTCTCCCTGCCATGTCCCTCCCCCTGCCTACATTCCGCCCCCCCTTGGTGCATCACTGGCTGCACTCTCACTTGACACCGCCTTCGT